>JAEIIG010017844.1:0-13977 GCA_018904695.1 Drosophila parvula
GGATGGCAGCAAATCTGACGCAGACGCAGTAAGAGTACCAGAATTTCATGGGACTTTACCTCCCGTCGTCCGCCGGCCATTCTGGAGAACTTCTCGTGCATTTTGTAGTAGGCCCCATTGGGATCCTTGATCTGGTTGTATGTGGGCTTATTGGCATCGGATATAAAGTTGCTGTCCGTGTCCCTTTCGGCGCGTTGAAAAAGAAACTGGGCGAATAGGGTTCGCGAGTAGGTCATCACCATCTGGTACACATTCATTTCGTCTGTGTCCAGCGTGATCTCCATCAGGCGCATCTCCTTCTTGGGCAGACTGTTCAGCTTGCCATCCGACTGTAGCTGCGCCTTTGTGCGCCTTAGCATAAGCGACTTCATCAGCAAATTGAGTCGGTTCTGCCCGCCAGCACTTTTGTTATCAATCCATTTCTTCCACGTGTTGAGATCATCGAAGGGCGAGCAGCGCAAGAACTTTAACAGCGCATACACATCGAGCTCCTTGTTTTGAATGGGAGTGCCGGTCAAGGCCCAGCGGAATTTTCCACGCAGCTCACTGACAGCCATCGAGGACTGTGACTTGTGGTTACGCACCACATGTGCCTCGTCCAGGATTATGCGACGCCAGTTGACCCGGAACACAGCACTCATCTCCTTATGTTCGCGGGCCACAATCTGGTACGTGGTCACTACGATATCGTAGGTGCGCAGGTGCTTTCCCTTGGTCTCCCTATTATTTCCGTGGTGCACGCAAACGGTTAACTTATTGCGCTTAACCTTGGAATTCACCTCGCTCTCCCACTGACGCAGCAAACTGGCCGGGCATACCACCAGTGTGCCACCTTTGTGGGCTGAAAAAGGTTCAAGGACATCAATTCAAGACGGAATCACAGAAAAATGTAATAATTATTATACTTACTATCCTTGCGACCCTTTGAGTTCCAACCCCCGACGCTTTTCCGCTTTCCGTCTTTCTGATCTTCGTCGTCGCTGCTCTCGTGATCATCGCCATTGCCGCTCTCCTGGCGATTCTTGCATGCCAGTACGGATGAGATCATGGTCAGAGTCTTGCCCAAACCCATGTCATCAGCCAAAATGCCACCACGCGGTAGCTGCTTTTCGCGCCACGACATCCAGGCCAAGGCATGCTTCTGATGACCCATCAGATCTACTTTCAGGCCACTCGGATCCTCCGCTAGCACATCGGGTCCCGGGCAATCTTTCAGGGAGCCATGGAGATCCTAAAGTAAACAATTATTAATATAGTTGCACGATAAAGGAGGGAATTCATATGCCGGTAACACAACTAGTTCAGGTGTGAAACTTTAATCTCAGCGTGCTCTTGGACAGTCGCCGCACAGTAACTCGTGCCCAGCGACCACCAAGCAGGAGCAAGCTACTCAGATATCCGTTCTGACTCATCATGTAACTAGATGGTGCACATGAATCTTCCTGGCCTTTACCTTTAGTGACTCCAGCGTCAGGGCCTTTTGGTTGTTAAATGTAGCCATTCCTTGGGTGCCCGTGAAGACGGGCTTAATTTGATTAACTGCCGCAGACAGCGCGTCCCACTCAGCAGCGTCGCTTTGCGGGGTCTTTGGTGCAGCCATTACCGCCTTGGTTATCTTGATAGCGGGCACATTGCTCGGTTCTACTTTCATGCTGTTTAAGGCCTGCGACTTGGCCTCAATCTCCTTGCGCATGCCGTCGATGCGCTTCCTGATCTGGCTACCATTGTCTGGCAGCTTGCTGGCCACCTTTTCATAAAGCTTCTCCGCATCGCTCATCTGGGTTCGCAACTCGGTCAGCTTACGCAACTCTTCGTGATAATTTTCCTGACTTATCACCTTTTGATCATCGCTCATCATCCGAGATTTGCGAGAGGCGGCGGTGGGCGAAACGCGCTGCTTGAGAGAAGACAGTATTGTGGGCTGACTGAGATTCTTGCCCGATTTGACGACGGGTGCACCAGCGCTGCTACGTGGCGAGTAGGATCTGGTTGGGCGCATAATTGAAGGGGCAGACACGTTCTCCTTATTAGAGCTGCTGGCATCGTCATCCGTGCTGGATATCTCAATGGGTGTCTCCCTGTTACTGAGAATAAGCACATCACTGCTACTGCCACTAGAATCGTCGAGGGGTGCTGGATCGGCTGGATCGGCGGCGACTTGAAATAGGGTAGAGTGCAGATCCTCCTTGATGTTACCCGCAAACTGAGAGGAATAGCGTGGTATGTCCACGGCCTGCCGAAAACGGTCAACGGCGGTCTCCTCGCCGCGCACTGCCTCAACTACGGCCGTAGGCTGTACCTCATCGGTGTACTCTATTTCGCTATCGCCGTCGCTCAGATCTTGGGGACGCACCCCGGTGATGCTCATGCGCGTGCAGGGGGATAGTGCACGCTGGTCCAACTCATCTTCATCCTCGCTGTCGGAAACGATACGAGGTGGACGCAAACGGTTGCGTTGAGGATTCCTGACAGGCGGACGTTCGCTATCATCGGATGTGTCCGAGGACTCCTCCCCTGAATCCTCCTCACCCGAGTCCTCCTCCCCGGAATCCTCCACCTCTGAACCCGTTTCATCTATAACAACGCCCGACTGGCCAGTGGCGTTGCTATAACGGTTCTGGAAACCGGAGGCTTGACTTGATCGCCCTACACAAAGAAGGTACCACAGATTAGGCTCTTGCACTTTCTCCACACCAATCACTAGCAAACACTCACCTGAACTTGTGTTGCTGACGACAGCATCCTCCTCCTCTTCCTCACTGTAAAACGTATCCTCGCTGGACATTTAAACAATTTATTTTATCCACTTTCACACGATGCTTGCAAACTCAGCGCCATTTAATGACAGCCTTGCCACATAGTAGAAGGTTTAGCGATGTCACCTTACTGAATATCGAAGCACCTATCGATGTGTTGAATATTCATGTGGACAGTGGAAATATTTTTTTTAGCTGGGATTATTTCATTTATCCCATTTCTTAAGACAATGTGTTGCAAGGAGTTCTAGAATGTTGGGAAATTTAAATAAATCTTTGGGATACTTAATTTGGTTTAATTTAGGTTTATGTTACTAAAACAACGACCCCTTCCATAATGTTTGTGTCATGATCGATGATCCAATATGATTGCGGCGCAACTATCGAAACTCCACGTACTGATTTCGCATATCCGCATTTAACAACACTGCCCACGGTCTTCTTGAAATTCCCTATAAAAACGGACGTCGCAATTTGTTAAACTTATTGAGTTAATTTAAGCATTTCAGATGCCTTCAGATGGTAAATATCAAAATTGGCAATTAATGGGCCCGTTTTAATGAAATGGGTAACCTTTTAGAATTGGATAACCAGCACAAGAGGCCGGAGTCGCCTCCCTGCACCAGTGCATCGATTAGAAATCGCTCTAATACTCCGGAATATTATTGTAACTCCCCTGTGTATCCGATGGACTCATCTTCGGACGAAGGCCACTCATCAAACTGTTCTGATGAACTTAGCAATCAGCCGAAGCCTGAACCCGATGACATAGAACCGGACCTATCCAGCGGTAAGTACTGAAAAAGCCGTAGCAACTTCCTTGTAACTAGTTCGTTCCTTCACAGAATATGCCGACGATTTGGATGCCATATATGTAAGCGAGAAGGTATATTTCGAGAAGAAGGCGCAAATCGATGCCTTGGTTCAGAAGGTGCTGGCCTTGGAGCAGCGTCAGCGAGAGTTCGAGATTAAACCCACCGCCAGTAGCGAAGAGCAACAATGTGTGAAAATGCAACTGGAGAGGTTGAACGCTATTCTGGGGACATTGGGGGAATTTCTGGACACCCTGCGCATTAAGAAAGAGGATCAGCCAGCCAGGATCAAGGAGAAGGTCGTGGACACCGAGGTAATCGATCAGCCCTGCTGGTCCAACTTATATTCCGGCCTGAACCGCCATCGCCTCAAAGGCCAACACACTTTGGCCGAGTTCTACATGCACAAGAGCAATGTCATTAACAGCTTGAAGGTAATTTATGCAAATATCTAGTTCTATTGTCACCGTAAACTTAACAATATTGCAGACCCTTTACGAGCCCACAGGGCCCGCTCTCAATGCCGACGACCTGGGGGAGCAGCCTGCCCCCTTGACGGTCCCATTGCTGAAGCATCAATGCCAGAGCTTGCGTTGGATGCAGTTCCGTGAGCGTCAGACGATTAAGGGCGGAATTCTGGCGGATGATATGGGCCTGGGCAAGACTCTCAGTATGATCGCTTTGGTTTTGTCCTCAGACGAAACCAAAAAGAAGAAGCGAGCGGACAGAAAGCGAGCCTTAGAGGCGAAGTGGACGGAGGAATTCCATCGACTGAGGGGTAAGAAAACTCGAAAATTCCGCATGTTCGACGAAGAGTCCTCTGCAGAGGAAGAAGAAAAATACGAGCCGCCGGCGAAACGTGTGTGCGACATTCCCGAAGCGGAGATTTCGGAGTCAGATGATGAGCTGTACGTAGAGACCACTCGATATCCAAAGGCTGCCACATTGATCGTTTGCCCAATGAGCGTGATGTGCCAATGGGTCCAGGAAGTAGCCACCAAGGTGGCACCGAAAGCCCTTCATGTGCTGACATTCCACGGTTCCAATCGACGGGACATTGGGATCGAGACGCTCAGAAGCCACGATATGGTGATCACCTCGTACAATACGGTGGTGAGTGAGCACAAGAAATATGGGAGTGCCTCTGCACTCTTTGCTGTCTACTGGGACCGGGTGATCCTCGATGAGGCGCATGTCATCAGGAACGTGAAGACCAATGGCTGCATAGCCGTCTGCCAGCTGAAGGCACGTTGCCATTGGGCCCTGACTGGTACTCCTGTCCAAAATCGGGCTATCGATGTGTTCGCTCTGATGCGCTTTTTGGGCGTGCCCAATTTCCAAGACCTCCAGCAGTGGCGGAAGTATTTAAATGTGGGCATGGCAGCCCACCGCAGGCTAAACTTCTTAATCAAGCCGCTAATGATGCGGAGGACAAAGCAGCAGCTGCAGGCCACTGGCGACATGCCCGCACTGCCACCATTGACGATCGTAGTGGTCTGCGTGGAGCTCTCGGAGCCAGAAATGTCTGTTTATCAAATCCTGTCAGCCCTATCGCAAAGGATCTTTGCTCAGTTTCTGCTGCAACGCGACAAGGGCAACAACGATTTGAACTACTACTCGGTAGAGACGACGCCGCAGTTTATAACAAACACTTTGGACGCCAAGTATACGGAGATCTACCATCGATTTCTGCGATCGCTTGGCTACAATCCAAAGGACAAAATCAAGGGCATCGTTATCCTGGTTCTCCTGTTGCGCCTGCGACAGTTTTGCTGCCACCCAGGTATAATGATTGGGGTGAGTATAAATACACAGGTTTTATCTTTTCCGGAATGATTCCAAGTTGAGGTTGTTTTTTAATCCCTTATCTTATCTCCAAAACAGATGCTGCGTGGTTCCATGACTGCCGAAGATGTACAGAACGTGAAAGTTGATGTCGACGATGTGGATGGACCTTTGAAGATGGATGTCCTCGCCGAACTGGATAAGTATAATCTCAAGCAACCTGACAGCGAAGACGACACCATGGATGACGGAGTACCCAAAGTCAAGCTGGATGACGTTAAAGATGAGGAGCCTGATGAGGAAAATCCAAATGAAGAGAAAAAATGGTGGGAAAATATTGATGGTCTGCCCTCGGGTTCGGTTCAAAATACTTCTGACCCGTTGGATGGCGCCCGGGCTCTTAAGCTGCTTAATTACAAGAATCCCATCTTCGAATTGAAACGACCCTCCGCCAAACTAAAGCTGATTATCGACAAATTGCTGGAAATACTCACCAGCACCAGTGATAAGGTCATCGTCGTATCACAATGGGTCACCTATTTGGACATCATTCGGAAAAGTTTGGAGGATTTGTCCTGGCAGACGCTCGACTTCACAGGCCAGCTGAACGCCAAAGAGCGCGTGGATGTGCTGCGCGACTTTAACGTAGTTACTAATGACAAGCGGGTGCTGCTACTCTCCCTCGCCGCTGGCGGTGTGGGACTAAATCTTAACGTGGCCAACCATTTGCTGTTGGTCGACCTGCACTGGAATCCGCAGCTTGAGCGGCAGGCTCAGGATCGTATTTACCGATACGGTCAAAAGAAGCCCACCTATATTTACCGCTATATGTGCTTGGATACGATTGAGCAGCGCATTAAGGCGCTGCAAGATTACAAGCTAGAGATTGCCAAAATAGTATTGCCCGAGGAAGAGGGTGGAGTGTCATCGAGCGGTGGCGGCGGTCTCAACCTTGAGGAGCTCAAGAAATTGTTCTCGATGTGATACTATGTTTTTAGTACTGTAGAGTGGGGATTCTTTAATATTAGGTTAACCTTTGGTATTGAGCAATGGCTCTAGTACGATGTTGTTTATTTTTGAGAAACTGCATAACTCCGGAAAACAATTAACATAAATGACAAAAGACAACCTGATATTGACAAATTTAACTTTAATGAAGCAGTTAAACTTTAAGTTATGTTATGATTTTTATGTATGGTTTATAATTTGTTCAGAATTTTGTTCCTTTTTTTGTTGTATTTAAGTTGATACACTTGCTTTAATCTTAATCTATATATACCTTTAAAGGTAATCGTTTAATCAAATTTACATTACATTACTTAAGTAAATACGTATTACTTAATACATAAGTCTGTACATTTACTAACTAGAAATGAGCATAAACAAAAAACTTAACAAACGAGGTGTAGAATATATGAATATAATATGAATGTAAATATTCTTCTTACTGCCTCTTCCTATATGCTTAAAAATGAAATAACCAAGGGAACTTCTGAAAGAGGCCTGGATACACCCGGTGCCTACTCTCCCTTTCTCGTCTTCCAGCCTTTCGTTAATCTTGCATAACTTATGCACATCAGAATTCAGCTTGAGAAACTTAACCATTTTCTGTAGAAAACTTTAGATATATAATAAATATATATAGTAGAAGAAAGTTAATAAAATACTGCAGATAAGAAACTAAAAAAGTAAATAAAAATGAAATTTGTGCGTTTATACTTGCTTCTATTCGATTTTGTTCTTAGAATTATTAAAGTAAGCTCAGCTCTTGATGTTAATTAGTCAAATGATTGAAATAAAAAATGAATAAAGAAAGGACACTACCATGAACTGATGTTTAATTCTTCTAACTCTTTGGCTCTGCCTTTACCTCTCTTCATTTCCGGGCGATTTCATGCGATTTGCTGATATCCCTACAGATGACCTCTTTCGTGCTTTTGGAGTGATTTGATTTTCTGGTATTTCTTTCCACAGTACCTACACTTTACAACGCCATGAGTTTTCACGTCCGATCCATGCAATTTTCGATTGTGCCGCGTCAAGCTGAACCTGTCAATAAATGCGGCCGGGCACTGATTGCAGATATACACGGCGCCTCCATCATCGTTGTGGGTGCGAAGGTGTCGGCTATAGCAATCGTTCCGATGGTAAGTCTTCTGGCAGATGGGACACTTGTACCTCGGCTGGCAAATGTGGGTGTATATGTGACGCTGCATGGAGTCTTTGTTCTGGAATCTACGGGGGCAATGGGGACACGCCATCCATTTTTTATCACCATTAGGCATCAGGCATTGGTGTTGTTTTCTAAAAAAAAGATTTGCGATTTGGGCTGGTGAGGAATAAGCGACTAGCACCTACTCGCCCTGCATAGATATAGGTGTTTCCTGATCAAATCCACTATCTCGTTGGCTTGATGTCGATCGATTTTCATCACATATTTTTCTGCTGGAATCTAGGCTAAGATCCAGAACTGGTAGGTCCCACGTTCTGAATGAAAATAAGAACAAATTATGGTTATTCATACATACATATTTGCCTTAATAGAGAGTAGAACACTCAGTGGAAAACAAATTATAATAGACGTGCAGCATATCATGATGCTGAATCATTACCGTAAAGAAATGTTGGCATTGATATTGGTATCCTCGGAGTTATTATTATTCTCCATCGAGTCGGGGAGATCTGGAACATGAACAGCTTTTTCTTCGTGGTCACGCAGATGGAGTTTGAGTACACTGAGCTCGCTGAATATGGCCCCGCAATGACGGCAGGTACGCGAGTCCTCTTCGTCGTGGGTGGCTATGTGTCGCTCCAGGCTTGTTTTCATATTGAAAGAGCATTTGCAATATGGACAAACAAAGCGCTTCCTCTCCGACTTACGTAGCCTGTTTTGTTTCCTAAAAGACATCCTAGCGATTAAAAAAAGGGTTCGATGGATATATAAGGACCACCTACTCGCTCTGCTCTGATGATTGTGTTTCCTGATCGAATCCACTTTCATTTTTCCTTGAAGTCTGAATATCCTCACTGCTTTCAATGGTAGATTCTTGGCTAAGGGTCCGAAATCGTGGCTCACAGTCGCTTAAAAAAAGTACAACATAAAATTAACTTGTAACATATATGTGATGAAGGAATGTGATACTCACCGTCCCAACGTTAAGGATTCCTCAGGACTCGAAATATTGAGATCATGATTAAGCAATATATGCATTTTGAGATCGTCTTCTTGGTCAAAGGATTCCAAACAATCCACACAGATGTGTTTATAGACACTGGTTGGGAATAGAAAGCTTTAAAGTCATATTATATTAGCGGAATACTACACTACACCTACCTGGGCCTGGAAACTAAGCTTGTTTCCATGTTTATCATATCAACATCGTTGATCCTCGAGGGGAGGAGATCTGGAAGAGATAATGGATTCTCGTCGTTGTGTTCCAGCTGAGAAACATTGGAAATTGTCGTAGTGCGCCAACGGCAGGAGCGCATGTGCCCGATGAAGCTATCTTTCCGCCAAAAACCCTTTGAGCAGTGGGTACACTGATGCGTCGGCTTGGAGTTGTGGATGAGTAGGTGTCGAGTCAAGTTATGTTTGTACTTGTATGTTTTAAGGCACTGAGGACACCCAAAGCGCTTTCCCATTCCTTCAGTTCCATTGATGGATTGGGGCAGCTCCAGTTGTCTGTGGTTAGTACCACCACTACGCCTTGAGGCTCTAGTAACTGGTTTCTGTTCCGCTTGCGGGCCATTCTCTGGCTGGTTATCCTGATCCTGTGTAGTGGATGACCTGGCCTGGAGCTCGCAAAAGTGCTGGTAGGTGCGATCGCACTGGCGCTTGAACCTGTAGGCGATCTGGGCGGCTTGGATGCACGCCAGGCAGATAAACTGCGACTGGCAGTCGTCCGGCGTAACGGAGCGATTGGTGCACTCACTCAGGATGTGGGCGAAACTCCTATTCGGCTGTTCGAGAGCCGGATCACGCACCTCTGAGAAGATATTCACCAGGAGGACAGAGTCGTTCATGCACGTCCGGCAGACATTCTCCATCTTCCAATCGAATTGTTACCTCAAGCAAAAGCACGCTTTTTCCAGAAAACACCAGATTAACGGCGGTTACTTATTGATTACAAGTTGACTGCTACCGATCTGCTTATTTCCATTAACTAAACACAAAGTCAGAAGATTACTGCATAATTTATTGGATTCATTAAAAGATTTACGAATCGCGTGGCAGCAGAATTTTGTAAATGAGTGTGAGTGCGTGAATTTCGAAAAAGCGCGCTCTGGTTGAAAATATTAATGTATGTGTGTATGTGTGCCAAAAACTGAAATTTATTATGCATATGTGGCCAGAGCTCCAGCTGAGGAAAAAATAGGTCCCGTGTTTTATGTTATCGATATAGTGCCGTTTTAAGCTTCTTTTACCTGAGAATAAGTGTTTCCAGTTTAGTAGATTTCGGCGCTTATTGACTTCCTATTCGAAATTTCATGGGGTACTTAGAATGTTTCGGAATTTATATTTTTTAAATGTTAAAAAAACATTTATTAAAACCTTAAAAAACAACAAATTATATTTACATAAAATTAAAATGTCTTTGAAAGCTTGAGAATAAAACAGTAAAACCATTTGACTAAGTATACAAATAATACAAATAGGATATTTTCGAACTCGAAATATTCCCAATTATAAGTTCTTGCCAATGAACTGCACAAATTGGCACGAGTTGGCAGGGCGGCAATCAGCTGTTTCCTATATGGAGTGCCGAAATACATATTTATGGCCGTGTGTTTGTGATAATTACGCCGATCCATGGACAATAGTTATGTGAGAGGCTAGGCGGCAATCACAACGAGCTTCTCGGTGCACCTCTAGATTTCTCCTGGATAAGTTGGCTCGTATAGCTTTGCGGTTTCGGAATCGCATTGCACTTAACCGCAGCTCATTGGCCGTCTGTGGAAATCATTGCAAGCGCCACTGCAGCATTTCTGTGACAGGCAATCAGGATAGCAGGAAAATGCTAAGCCAACTACCTCTCTACGCTAGCGGAGAGATTGTCCGGGGATTTGGACGCGGCTCCAAAGAGTTGGGCATTCCGACAGGTTAGTGGCGATATGCACTGTGCCCCGAAGGTCATTGCTAATTGATAACCAAACCACTTATTGTTTCCGCGCTGTTAGCTAACTTCCCGCTAGATGTGGTGAAATCCCTGCCGGAATCCCTGCCCACGGGCGTGTACTACGGCTGGGCGAATGTAGACAACGGACCCGTGTACAAGATGGTACTCAGCATCGGCTGGAATCCATTCTACAACAACAAGGAGAAGAGCGTGGAGACGCACATGTTGCACGAGTTTAACTGTGACCTATACGGCCAGATACTAAAGATCTGCATAGTAGGCTACCTGCGACCGGAGCGCAGTTTTGACTCCCTGGAATCCCTGATAGCTGCCATTCAGGACGACATCGCAAAGGCTAGGGGACTGCTGGACGAGGCCGATAAGGCCAAGCTGAAAGAGGCAGCATTCTTCATCGAGAAGCTCTGACGGAGAAGTTACAATGTATAATTCCAGAAGCTATCTTATCTCTTAATTAGCACGATGTATGTATATAGCAGAATTCGAATATGGACCCAAGTACTTAAGCTGGCTGTTCGCATTAAATTCCGACCTCTAACCATGACACCAAAAAAACCATAGCTATCTCGTTTAGATTTTGTTTAGGATATTGTATCAGATTTAACTAGCCCCTTTGGGCACGGCTATTTCCTACTATCTAAAAATATGAATCATGATTTCCTGGGTAACGACTGTGCGTGAAGGTGTTCATCAATCCGATGGCAACATAATTACATACATATATTAATTATGTATATATTTATGTATTTGGTTCATAAATGCGACCAAAAATGCTTCAAGTTGTAGAATTTTTTGTATGTTTGTAATTAACGTTTGAAAAATTTAATAAATTAAAAAATCGTACATATTATTAAATGTAATTTTTTGTGTAATAATTTAGTTATTTATTTCAAAGGTTCTCCAGTTGGAAAAAATAATTATGTTTTTTTTAAAGCCATCTATCGATCACGCAAACAACACCAACTATCGATAGACAGATCAATATATGGCTTGATCGCCGATTTCCCGACCCCCCGCACAAAATTAATTTTGTATATTTGTAAGTTTTCGTATATAAAACTGTTGTAAACCAACAGGTAACTCAGATCGCCGCGAGCTGCCCCAGAAGCTGCAATCTTTGAACCAATTACCATATTGTACATATTTCCCAGCAGCAACATGTCGACGCCACAGCAGCAGCAACATGTGGTCGTTGTCGAGCAGCAGCAGCCGCAACAGGTGGAACCAGCTAAAGAGGCTGCGGACTCCACCTCCACCTCCATTAGTGGTACGGAATCAATATCAGCGAGCAAGGAACTAACCGGTTTGACCCATGAGTGCGGTGTGTTCGGTGCAATTGCATGCGGTGATTGGCCTACGCAGATGGACATTGCCCACGTGATCTGCCTAGGACTGGTAGCGCTGCAGCATCGTGGACAGGAATCCGCAGGCATAGCCACCAGCGAGGGCAAGTGCTCCAAGAACTTCAACGTACACAAGGGCATGGGCATGATTAGCACCCTATTTAACGACGACTCCATGAAGAAGCTCCGCGGTAACCTGGGCATCGGGCACACGCGCTACTCGACTGCTGGTGCCTCAGAGGTGGTCAATTGCCAGCCCTTTGTGGTGCATACGGCCCATGGAGCTTTGGCCCTAGCCCACAATGGGGAGCTGGTGAACAACGAATCTCTAAGGAGGGAGGTCTTGGCCAGGGGGGTGGGACTCTCGACCCACAGCGACAGTGAGCTGATAGCGCAATCCCTCTGCTGCGCCCCTGAGGATGTTTCCGAGTTGGATGGTCCCAACTGGCCGGCTAGGATCAGGCACTTTATGATGCTGGCCCCGCTCTCGTATTCGCTGGTCATCATGCTGAAGGATAAGATCTACGCTGTGAGAGACACGTACGGCAATAGACCGCTCTGTATCGGAAAGATAGTTCCAATCAACGCTGGACATGGAAATCGGGAGGATACACCAGCCGACGGATGGGTGGTGTCCAGCGAGAGCTGCGGCTTCCTCTCGATTGGAGCTAGGTATGTGCGCGAGGTGGAGCCCGGCGAGATTGTGGAGCTTACCCGGAGTGGTTATCGCACTGTGGACATAGTGGAGCGACCCGATTTTAAACGAATGGCCTTTTGCATATTTGAGTATGTGTACTTCGCCAGAGGCGACAGTATCTTTGAGGGTCAAATGGTCTACACAGTGAGGCTGCAGTGCGGCCGGCAACTGTGGCGGGAAGCTCCCGTGGAGGCGGACCTAGTTAGCTCCGTTCCTGAATCTGGAACAGCGGCGGCGCATGGATATGCCCGGGAATCAGGCCTAGAGTTTGCCGAGGTTCTCTGTAGGAATCGTTACGTGGGACGCACTTTCATCCAGCCGTCCACCAGGTTGCGGCAGCTTGGAGTAGCCAAGAAGTTTGGAGCTCTGTCGGAGAACGTGGCTGGCAAGCGATTGGTCCTTATCGATGACTCCATTGTGCGGGGCAACACCATTGGACCGATTATAAAGCTGCTGCGGGATGCTGGCGCCCGGGAGGTGCACATCCGCATAGCCAGTCCGCCGCTGCAGTATCCCTGCTACATGGGCATCAATATACCTACACGCGAGGAGCTGATTGCCAACAAACTGAACGCCGATCAATTAGCCAGACATGTGGGCGCCGACAGTCTGGCTTATCTGAGCGTGGAAGGTCTGGTTGAGGCGGTGCAGAAAAAGCATCGGGATGCAGGCGATGGCAAGTCCAAGCCCACGGGCCACTGCACCGCCTGTCTCACTGGCGAATATCCCGGTGGACTGCCCGACGAGTTGAGCTGGTAATCCTGATTGTAGCCTTCCCATATGTAGACCGTGGAAACCAGTTTTATTTCTCTCTTGGCCCACCAACCACACACAAACCGAAAGCTTGCAGTATCAAAAGCCATTGAGGGCGCGGAATTGCTGTCACAAATTTTGCATTTAGCCTATCTAGAATTACAGACTCCTTATTCCTATCCCATTCCTATTTACACTATCTCTACCTTCTTATAGATCCTAAGTGAAACGCCATCAAGCTCTCTCAAACTAAACGACACTGGTTTAAGTTTTGTTTTGTCAATGAAACAACACACTCATAGTACAAAATGTAGCCCTCTATGTTGCCCAACTTGAGTATATATAAACGTTTTTTATTCCGAATGCCAATAATAAAGACATTTAGAATAAGAACAAACCGAAAATAATAATCGTTTTCCATTGGGGGAGGGGAGACCTTGACGATATGACATTACATATCGGATATCGTACAGTACGGGCCAAGGTAAGCCGGATTGTTTATGCTTCACATCATATTCAGATCATGGCAAATATGGTCATCAAAGACATTCAGCAATGTGTTGACATGATTTAAAGAAAAGCAATTAAAGAATACCAAGAAGAATATTAACAAGATACGCGGTTTTTCTTACGATTTATTTGAAATTAATATTTTATATTATTTATTCTTATCATGAGGGGTTTTAGTCAGGTATC
>JAEIIG010017981.1:0-20144 GCA_018904695.1 Drosophila parvula
ATGTTAATATTGCACTTATAATAAATCTTTTAAATCGGCTATTCTTTTATCAGTTTCATATAGGGCTGGAAATCTGTAAGCACATTGATGCATTTTCGTTTCTGGCCGGCGTTAAAGTCTTTTTTGAGTTACTAAATAGAAATAAATGTATATATGTATAACTAAACCACCTCTGCTCCACTGATCATGTTATCCAGAATCAGGCCATTTGATGATGATGCTTTTGATCGGGATAGTTCTCTATGGACTGAATGGAGCGCGAGGTGGCCGCCGTGATCGTCGACGAGACGTCCATAAACCTATACTTTTTCTCGTCGCGACACAACAATGGGTAGCAAATGATGCCGTAGTAGAAGATCAGACAGAGGACTATCACGGTGAAGATGATGGCAATGATTCCGAAGGTCGAGATACCCGGCCTGCTGTCAAGGAACTCCTTGGGCGTCTGCGGCGGTGGGGTCGTTGTGGGCGGCTCTGTGGTCTTGTAACCCTTCCGGTAATTCCGCGCTCCGCTCGCGCTGTAAATCAAGCAACTGCAGGCTGCGAAAACCAGATCACACGGATTTTAGTCTATATCTAACCGCGATTTCTCCAAGCGTTGCAGAACACTCACCCAAAAAGAGCACACACAGCAGGTACGCACTGCGAGACATTTTTCGAATATACGACTAAGCACGAATACACGGGGTAACAAAAGGTTCGTTTTCTTCTTATTTTTATCCACGCGAACGGGACGCAGACGCAGAACGAAGAACGGAGAATCGAATGGAGAATCACACAAAGCAACGACGAAAAACCTTTCGCTCTGGTGTAGGTGGTAGCGATGGCTAAGTACTGTATATCGATACAAAGCGGGCTATAGCGATACTTTTCCTTGGTGGTAGTTGGCAGTCACGACATTTTATACGCTACCAAAGGACTAGAGAAAAACACGGCTTTGTTAAGAACGGGTTGTAATTTCTAAATCGGTAGTACTACCTAAACCAATCTTATGTCATTATATTATCTTATAAAAGTCCCCGTGGAATTATTATTATTAAATACGATGTTAGAACTTAAAATTTATATAATAATAATTCAGTTACAAAAATGTTTAAGTTTTAACCGAAATTTTAATCGATTTAAATATAAATAAATATTAAATAACTTGCATAATAAAATTCCTTATCAATTTTAATAATTATTAAAAGTATTTACAATACTTCTGTACTTAGAAGTGATTTGTTGCCACAAAATAACTTTCCCGTGACCTGTCCACCTAGCAACCATCGTCCATCCCTAGGCACAGCTCGGCGACTGGGGTTATCGATAACTCCGTGAAAATTTTGTTGGTCGAGCGTGTGTGCGCTGCTCTGTCCGTGTACACTTTATTTTCAATTGGTGAAAACTGTTACAAAACTAGCAAGAAAATATGTGAAAATAGGAAAATAGTGAATTTCCACAGTCTAACTGGGCGTGCACAATAGAATTGGCGACGCCCCACCACAGAAAGTGGCTGAAAATAGCAAAAATAACAAAGGCGTTAACGACGGGACAACGAACGAAGTCAAATAGACGCTCCGGCGATCATTACCATACAGTTGTGTATATTCAGCATTGCAATTAATTAGTTTTAGGCAAGTAAATGCAAGTAAAATACGGCCAACGCAGTGCCAACAGACAAAAGCGAACAAAAGTACAGTGAAAAAATTTCGATTGTCGGCGCACGACGAAGACGAGCAGGCAGCAGCATAAGAAGAAGAAGCAGCAGCAAAAACGAAACAAACGAGGAGAAAAGAAACGGCGATTTTGCATTCGTGTGAGCGCGTGTGTGAGTGTGTGCGTGAGGGTGGAATATAAACAAAAAATTAACAATACGAAAATCAAGAAAATTGCTCGACTGCGAAAAGTAAAATGTCACATTTGCCTTTGGATGCACGGGCCATACTGCAATATCTAAATGATTTGGGCTATAGGAATATATCCGCTGAGCAACTCCGTGAATTTCTGAAAGGTAAGTTATCGGCCATTCTTTCTCCCCCCTTCTTCGCAAGATATGTGCGCGTGTGTGTGATTGTTTTTAGTTTGTTATTTTATGCACAACGTTTTTTTTTGTCGGCATTTCTGCTGAATTTCAAACGATTCGTCACCATTTTTATTTATTTTCCCCCTACTGCTGCTGCCAACGAACGTGCGTGTAAAGCGCAGGCGAAAGAAAGAGCAGCAACCAACAGTGCAATGGAATAAAGAAAAAATAAAAACGAGTATTACTCGGAAATTGTGAATAACACACGCTCACGAACGACACACACTCTTCGGCTACGTATGGCACAGTGGTTGGGCTCGGAACAACAACAAATGCTATTCGGAAGATATCGGAATAATCGAATAAAGACCGGCAAAACCGACAGCAAACAACATTTGTAGCAGCCGTTTCCAAGACATATTTTAGTGTGGTATTTGATGAATAATTTCGAGTGGAAATTTCAAAACACATGGCGGCTGTGTGACCACTGTACTACAACTGTGTTTTTTGTTGTTTTGCTTGCTTTTGCTGTTGTTGCCCTGGGCCTGCTTTTCTGCTGGCTTCCATCTGCCACTGTGTGCGTGCGTGTGTGTATTTCGGCCTCCACCGCATTGTCAGCTTCATCCGCGACTTCACATGAAATTTTTCTACAGACATACATACATATGTACGTATACAGCTGAGGTCAACACGATGGAACTACATTATTTAGCGGTCAGATTAAAGTTTTGTATGTTGGTGCTTACCTAGGCCATTAATACATTATAATAATACATACTAAATAATACATTAGGTCTTGGCGGCTTTGCCTCGGCAAACATTAATATTAAAAATAATTGAAC
This sequence comes from Drosophila parvula, assembly GCA_018904695.1. Classification (NCBI taxonomy): domain Eukaryota; kingdom Metazoa; phylum Arthropoda; class Insecta; order Diptera; family Drosophilidae; genus Drosophila; species Drosophila parvula. Next base: position 2,848 of record JAEIIG010017981.1, read on the forward strand.
TATGATAGCTATTATTTTGACTCCTACTGTGTATATTTTCGTTGACTGTGTGCCTGCTCTTTCCCTTCTCACCCGCTCCCTTTTGTTCGGCTTTTTATTTTTCGTGTGTTATTTTTTGCCTTACGCTTTGTGTATTCGTCCTCTTTTTCTTATTTTTCTTTTGTTGTTGCTGCTGCTGCCGCTTGAGGGTTGCCACTTGGTTCTCTCGCGTTTTACTTTGCGCCACCGTTTCGTGTTGTAATGGCGAATTGAAAGTGGGGGGAACGAAAAAAGTGCCAGCGCAGCGTGCTGATGTGCTCGTTTTTCAGGTTATCTTAAAGCCCGTCAATTTGTGTAGTCGAGCAGTTAATTTATTTACGAGTGGGTGAGCTTGTGTGCGGGGGATTGGCAAGGTTGCCGGACCCTTTGCAAATCTGAGTTTAATATCGGTCATCGGTCATTATGCCTAGCCACCTCATTCGCATTGTTTTTGACATACGTACACAAAATAAGCAAAACAAAAATGATGAATGAGTTTAAAATGAAATTGCACAGAACATCAAAGATGGGGAATATTAAAAACAGCAATTAGGCAGTTCAGATTAAAATCCAGAAATATAGAATAGTTTTATGTTTATTTTATTTTTAAAGGCGCAAAAATCAAATTTAATGTAAATAAGTACTAAAAAGTAAAGATAGTACACTTATGTTTATACAATATTAAACGTTTATGGCTTTCCTGATTATTAAAAATATGGTTTTCTTTTAGTCTTATTAAAATAAAATGAATATATAAACTTTAAATCCTGTGTGGAACAAGGGATTTGGACCGATTTTCAGTCGTTGGGATGTGTCACCACTAGTTTTGTAACAGTGTGGCAACACTCCCTCAAAATCTGGCCGTCCTGCCGCCTCACAGCTGCTGCTGCTGCTCTTCTTCTTCTGCCGCCCGCTTGGGCTGTTCGGTCAGTCGGCCCATTTTAGTTTGGAATTAAAATAAATTAACTCACACTCAACCGTGGATGGGGTTTTAGGCTATACATACCGAAATGCATTCGAATGCATTTATTGATTCGATCTGTGTGTATCCAAATGCCAAATTGCATAACACACGCCTGCAAGGAGAAATGAGAAGAGGAAGCAGAAGAAAGCCAAAGGAAAGGATTTCCAGTGATTTAACTTGATTTTATTAAACAATTTTGATTTCGTGACCAAAGGAGTTTATAAATGCGGTTGGTGTTGGTTTCTTAACTGCAGTCGGATTTTCTAAAACAGTGTGTGCTCATAACTCAAAACATTACAAGCCCCAAGAAGGGTCCTCTATATTTGGAGGGAAATTGTAAGCAAGACCGCCAAAAATTATATCCATTAATACTTTTTAGTTGGAGAAGAGTAATTGTTTAAAAAGATTTTAATTTTTCCAACATTACTTGATTTTTAATTTCAAATAAACTTGTTTAATTTTCCATAGATATATATTACGTATACACATAAATGTAACGAATTCCTTAAAAATGTTGATAAATTTTTGTTCTTTCAAAAATTATTGTTTATTAATTTTCGAATTTTACAATTTGGATGAGTCTTGTTTCTTGTGATTGTTTTTCTGTTTTGCAAGTTCGACTGTAGGGCAAGTGCTTCAAGATAACTTTGTAATTAATGGCGTTTCGTCCAATCTTTTTCTCTCTCTAATTCTGGGTCCTTTGACTGCAGCTAATTTGCGCCAGAAGGTATGCAACCGCAGTCGGACAAACAAAGCGCCAGCAGACTCGCAACAACAACTAGCCACACCACAGCAGCAGCAACAACATCAACATCAGCAGCAGCAGCACAAGCAGTCACTCCTCCAAAAGTAAAGGTCATCAAGAGCAAACGCCCATTGTGCCACTTTAAGTTCTACTTGGACATCTGCGATCATCAGCTTGCAAAGCGTATTGAGACCGATATCAAGGCTTTGGGCGGACATCTCGATTTCTTTCTGAGCGATAATATCACCCACTTTATCACCGATAAGCCAGAAGTCAGTGGTGGAACACCGCATACAGCAGTCAAAACACCCGGCACGCCAGGAACACCCAGCACACCCACCAACCACTACCAACAGGATGATGGTTCGGCTAGGAAACCGAATCAAAGGCAATCGCGAGCAGATGCCATACTAAGTCGGGTGCGAAGGAGCACGGTTGGAGTAGTGGCAAACAATAGCAGCAATAGCACTCCCACGACATCCGTGAAGCGAAGCTATACCATCTGGCAGACGGATTACGCACAGCGCTTTATTAAGCGCATTCAAACCGAATTAAAGCAATACCTAGAGGGTAAAAAGGAAGGTGGTGGAGGCGGTGGAAGTGCAGCCGCCACAGCTAGCCCCCATCAGATTCAGCTGAAGAAGCAATATGTGAAGATTGAGTCGGTCAAGCGCAATTATAGACCTTACTACCATCTAATTAAGCAGCCAGACGATTGGCCAAAGATTGATTTAAGCAGCGAGGACGGCGCCTTTCGACTGCTGACCAAATCCAAGGCCAAGGAGAAGGATCAGAGTATGACCCGCAGGTCGTTGGGTTCACGCACATCGCAGAAAGAAAAACCACCAGCAACGGCCCAGGACGAAAAGCAGCTACCCAAGCATCCGGCTGTGCAGCAACTCAAGAAACAGACGGCCATTCCAAATAGTCCGCGATCCAATTTCCGCGAGCCAAAGGATTCGAGTGAGAAACAAGGAGGAGTGTGCGAGATCTGCAAGTTGGAATACGATATCCTGAATATCCATCTGCAGAGTAAGGATCACGAGCTGTTTGCCAAGAATTCTGAGAATTTCCTGGCCCTAGACACACTCATACTTAATTCAGCGAATGTGAATCAGTTTCTGGCGGAGGAGCCCGAAGAGAGTGAACTGGACATGGATGTGGATGAAACGTTAAGTAATGAGGAGCAGCAGCAAAGTCCCCGGCAGAGGCCATCGCCAGCACTGCGTGAGAAATCCAAGCGGATAACCAAGGGCAAGCATTCTTCGGAGAAATTCCAAGCGGCCTCACCACAGACACCTTCCTCCGCTGGCAAGAAATCTTTGGGAACGCTACCCGGTAGCCTGTCGGAGCTGCAACGCCAGGAGCATCCAACCACGGCGGCTGCAACGCCAACAACAACGAATTCGGGTCGTAGGAAAACTACCCAGAACTCTGGGTTGTCCCCGCCCATTAGGGCCATGCTACCGCCTTCGTCCCTTTATAAGGTAGTGGAAACACGGGAGGAATGTGCCACACCGCCGAGAAGAGGCAGACCGCCCAACCAAGTGGATTCCCCATCGCTGATTGTTAAGTTCCAAAAGATCCGGCAAACCGAGTTGCAACGACTCAACGGTGAGGCGGAGAACTTTATGTTCCCCAGAACAGCGGTGACAACAACGAGAAGCAGCAGTGAACAACCCACGGATGTAGATCGTCAAACCACCTCGGATGTGCGGGGTCGGTACAGCATCTCCTCCGCCAGCTTAGACACCAGCACGAGCGAAGCTGAGACCAAGGAATCTTCGGGATTGCTACCATCCTCGAATCTTCGCAAGCGAGCTCAGGCAGTGGGCAGGAGGAGAAAGGTTGCAGGAGCAGCAGCAGCTGCAGGTGAGGAGCTACTCCAGCGCCAATTGTCCACCGGTAGCAGCAGCAGCAATAGCAACAACCAGCAGCGCTTTCCGAGCGCCCCCATCCAGCCAGATGAACAAGAGCCGCACCCGCAACCACAGTCACAGCCGAAACTAAAGATTAAGCTGAAGCAGGCCCAAGTAGTGGCGGCCACGAGGAAGAGCAGTCGCACAGCTACGGCCATTGTGACGGCGGCCACCGCCAGCAGTCGTCAGCAGCAGCAGTTGAGGCAGACAATCGGAGGCCGGCGGATGACCAGTAATCTGGAGGATCGGATGGGGGAAGCAGTAAAGACTAAGATCAAGATAAAGAAGAAAATCATACCACAAGAGGACAATGAGGAGCAGTTGCAAGAACTGGAACAACTATTGGAGAACGATGTTTCCGAGGAGGAGCAGATGGAGCTGGAGCTGGAGACCAGCTTATCCTCAGGCAGTGACGAGGATTACATAGCTGGCAATCGGAATAGAACTACCAAAGGCAGCAACAACAGCAGCAGCACTCGCAAATCCACGGATACACGAGAGCAAAGAGCAGCTCGACGACTATCCCGCTTAACCATAAATCGTAGTGCCGGCGAACTAGATCTAATCGAAACGAAATCCTCGCCGACGAGAAGGAACCGCGGCAAGAGCCAAAAGCCCACGAGTCCAACGAAAAACAGCAGCAAGGGCAAACAAGCCAAGGCGGTGGTGCCACAATCCGTAGATTTGATATTCGATTGCAGTAAGAGCGAAAGATTACAGCAAATGCAATACACCTTCGAGTCGCTGCCAAGCGCCGAGCTCTGGAATCGGGTATTCCTGCGGCAGGATGTGGGGGAAGAGCACTATTACACCTACTATGGCAGCACGCGATATAGAAAGCTACCCTACGAAATGGGTCCCGTACCCATGGCCAGAACATTGCCAGCTCACAGTTGTGCCTTGTGCCGCGGCGAGCAAAAGGTGGAGGAAGGAGCAGAAGGACAGAAGGAGCAGCGCCAGGAGGAACTGACGGGGAAGCCTGTGGCGAGAAAGGAAATTAAAAGGGAGGAAGAAGCCGCCCAATCCTCCTCTTCATCCTCAATGTACAAGCACAAGAAGCTGCATCTCCTTCAGCGTTATCAGCAGGAACAGGAGCAGTTGCAGCAGCAGTTACCAGCAGCTCTCGTCGCCACAGCCATAGCCGCCAAATGTGATAGCAAAGCCAGCACACCGGAACTTCTGGAAAGGGAGTTTGCATCGGCATCCCTTGGTGATCGAGTGCAGCTTATAGAGCGGGTCAGGAGCACCTCTAGTTCCAGTTGCAGCAACAGCCAACGGAGTGGCATTACTTGCCGGAATAAGCAAATATCGAGGATTACCGAGTTGCCTCCAAGGAAATCGCCCAGAGAACATGCATCTACCCTGGCATTGGTCAGTTGCATTATCCGACAACGCCAGGATTCTCAGAGCAAAACGAACTCTGAGGCGGAGGAGCCACCACCTCCAGTGGTCGCTGCTCCGAAGCTGAAGACCCCGCTGAAACAGGAACCTGTGGCAGTGGCTCCTGCATCACCTCGAACGACCCGTTCCCAAGCTGCCACACCAGTCGAGGAGCTTCGCTTTGCTACCGAGATTAGTGAGACTGTCAAGAGAATGAGGCGAGGCCAGAACAAATACGATCATTCCCCGCCAGCGCCAAACCCCACGCTGACGGCAGCTTCTTCGCCCGCCAGGAGTCGTCGGGTGACGCCTGCTGTTACCCAAACTCTTGCACCGAGCTACTCCCGCCGTTTGGAATTTTCCGCAAGTCAACGGGAATCCTCCGCAGGGGCCCGGGTACTTTTGGGCAAGGGAAAGGGTAAGAGAAGAGGTGCTGCTGCTAATCCGCCGGCAACAGTACGTCCTTCGGCGCAACAACCACCCGGGATGGGAGGTGTCTTTCGAGGTGTTCGCAAATTACCAAGCAAAAAGGGATTACTCGAATACGATATGGAACCGTGCGCCCTCAAGACCTTGGACAAAGCCATGCAGTATAGCAATCCGGTCTTCGCTGCCTGGCAGCTGGACAAATATCTGGAATTGGCCGGTAAAGAGTATGATCTGGAGTTGGATCTGGAGGAACGGCTGCCATTGCCAGTTCCAGAGCCGGTGACAGAGGGAAGAAGAGAACAACAGCTAACCAATGCCCCTCAGACGCCACCACCGACAGACTGCTGCTTCACCAGCGAGTTTGATCTGTATGAACTGCTCTTGGGCAGCGCTGGCAGTGGCGACGATGAAGAAGACTTAGCCCGAGGGAACCTACTGCCAGGCACCAGTCGACGGATGAGCAGCCAGAATTTGTATGCCACGTATTATAGAAAGAGGAAAAACCTGAAGTCAAATCGAACTGGTTGGCCGAAATCTCAAAGGAGACGCAATGGTGGAGGATTATTGGGTCGATCTATGCCAAATGAGAGAATTAATTTCCTCAAAATGGGTCTGGCGGAGTTTCATCCCATAAAACAAGAGCCGATGGAAACGGAGGAAGAGCAAACCACAACTACCACCACAACTACTACCACTTCAGCATCGCGGGAAAAGCTGCTGAGCAAGGAAGACGAAGACGACGAAGGTGGTGGGGGTGATGGAAGTCCGGGAGATGTTCGAGAGCTTGATGGTGGCTCTCCAGCCAGCGATAAGCAGAATCCCCGTCAAGATGTTGTAATGACGCCGCCAGCCACCGATATTGATGAGCTAGCGGAACCGCTGGATGCCGATGATAACGAAAGTTTGCCCGAGGAAGATGAAACCATGGCGGATTCGGTTGATCAGCAGCAGGATGATGAGGCGGAAATTGAGGCCACCGATGCGGATGTCGAGGAGGACGACGACGAGGATGACGAAGAAGAAGACGTATTCGAAGACGCCTACGATGAGCCTCAGAAGAAGGAGGAACCGTTGCCGGAAAAACGAACACGAATACCATCTATATCCGTTTCGACGCCAGCTGAGGATCACTCCTCGCCCGGCAAGAAGCTCCTGCTAACTCTGCACAATGGTCAAAGATTACAAGCAACCTCAACGCCTAGCACGGGGCAGATCCAACAGCAGCAGAGAAGAACACCTCAGCTGAATGGAAGTCTTGGGAGCTGCATTTCTCCGAGTGAAAAGCTGGGAGACAATTCGGACATCTTCACCGTTTCGTCCGATGGTTTGGATACGGATCTGGATCTAAGCAATACCCAGGCGGGAGATTCCCACGAACAGCAGCACTGTCCACACCAAACGTCGGCGACGACGCCAAAGAGGAAGTTCGACATCTCGAAGTATGCGCCGCCGAATAATGGCAAGGCGGCGAGTAGCTGTGCCGCTGAAGCTGCAACGGCTGCTGTCAAATCTTTGGCAATCTCGCAGTTCCTCAAGAAGGAGGTGCGTGTCACCTGTCGACGGCTGAGAGCGCCGTTCCGACGCTTTCGATACCGCCGCTGAATACCACCTGTATCATCATCTCATCATCCAGATCAAGAAAAGCATCATTCAGCACCAATCACGTTTAGCTTTTAGTGTGTGTACAGAGAGACAATGAGGAAAATATATATGTTTCAGTTTTTAGATATTTTTAGGCCACAAATTCCCTCCAAAAATCAGAAAAAGATAACGATTTCCAAATTCAGCCCCATTCCCGATTCATTTTCGGGTTAAATTTGATGAAGTTGGATTTAAATCATCTTTTATTGTCTTCAAGATGACTTTAAAAGAGTTTTATGAGGTTTTTCTGATCACTTTCAGATTTTTTGTTCGGTTTACCTTTCGAAAAATCACATTTTTTGTTGTCCAAAAACGAAAATGCGAAACAAAAGTGAAAACCGGACAGATTTTCTATTCAAAAACTAAAAGTTTATAAACTTGAAAAGTATTGCAGTTTAATTTTTTTTGTTTTTCTAAAAAGTCCAAATACTTCAAATTTAACTGAAAAATGGAAATGAGAAATCCCATTATCCATGAACTAAATGTAGCTAATTTAAAAACTGCACACAACAACAACTACACACAAGAAATACGTACATAAGCCTTACTTTAATCTTAGTTTAGCTCAAATTCCCTATACCCATAAAAAAAAAGTACACAATTTCTCTCATCAAAACAATTCGGACTATTCCAAAATCTCTCTCATTTTCTAGCTAATTAAGTAGTCAAGTTTTCCATTCAACGTTTTCTGTTTTAAATGTGGAAATCACAACACACATTTTCTACTGTTTTTATTTTCTAGCCATGTACTAATTATCAAGTCAACGCTCAAGCAAAGAAAGGAAAGGCAAAAATAAACGTAAACTATATTATGTAACGAGATAAATTACAAATAAAAAAGAAAACCAAAAGCAATTGTAAAAAAATATTAAAACAAAGAGTAAATTAAATTAAATATTATATTAAAAATAAACACCTAAAAGTCTTGATTTATTTTATCAGTGCAAAAAAAGGGCTGAACTAATGAATGTTAGTTTCTTTATTGATATTCATTTTTTTAAAATGATTTTACTAAAAAAATATATAAATAGATTGTATATATTTTCAAAGTTAAAGTTAAAAGAAACATCAATGGTTTTTTAAATCTATTAAATTGGTGTTCATCATCTTTCGGTTATTCAATACCCAAAAAAGTTTATTACATATTGCATTGAGTTGCAGACACCATTTTAAATGTATTTTAAAAATAGTGCGATTTGTGTTTGTTCAGTTTAAGAAGCGTCAAGTTCACACTTATTTTATAAATCATTATTTTGTTATAGATAAATTAGGAGATGTATGTATATTCTTCACTCTATTTCCTTTTCGTTTACCTTTTGATTTTAGTTATAGCAGTCAATTCATTCCCCATTGCCCTACCATCATCCTCATTTCCCTGCTAATTGCCACTTGTTATATCCATTTCCATTCCAATCTAGACTTGCGCAAACTCATCAAGCATGAGGAGCGTCTGGCGGAGAGCGCAAAAGCAAACAATTCCGGCAGCAGCAGCAGCTTGCATAAACGCGGCACCGTCAGCTCGCGTGCCAAATTAACTGGAAGCAAGGATAAGGAGAATGCGGCACCTCCATCATCGTCGTGTCCCTGTTCCAAGCCGAAGGAGAATGAGTCCAAGACTGACCAGGATAACCAGATGCTGCGTTCGAGTGGTGGCTCGGACAGTATCGATTTAGCTCGGATCTTTAAAGAGAAACTCCTGATGGACGCATCCGTACCTCCAGATGCAACAAAGTATTTAAATCCGGCCAATTCGGTGGCCCCCGGCAAGCGTCGCAGTCGCAGCAAGACCCGCCAGGGAAAGGAGCCACCTTTGTCTAGCGGCGGGGAATCGGATCAGAAAGAGGATCGTAACAGGATGCAACGTCGTCGTCGCAGTAAATCGCATCCGTGCAGTGCCAGTCGTAGATCCAATTTGGGTAAGTTTCCAATCGCTTTCCGCTTTTGGTTTGTTTTTACTCCCTTTCATCTCTTTGCAGACCGACGCTACGTAAAGTTTAGACCGTGTGATCCGGTTGCCTTATTTCAGTATTATCAGAAAGAGTGGGCCCATTTTCGCACCCAGATTCCCGGCGCGACTCCGCACACGAATGCCCGTTTCGAAGTACGCCAGAAGCTAAAGGATCCGAAGTGATGGGATATCTTTCCGATGCGCAACTACCTATGTATACAATCCTGAAACTCGATCGTTTTCATTTACTTTCAAGAATATTTTTTTATATCATTTGACTAAATGTTATACATAAACAAATACACTTTCCAAAAGCTTATGAAGACAAAAGAGATAAAAATGTAAAATGATAAAAAGAACTTAATATTTAAGTATATCGTTGTATTGATTTTAGTGGGATTTGATAATTTTAGAAGCGGCCATAGATAGTTAGATGTAATACATAATAGGCACGTTATCAAAGGGAAAAGTCCGATATTATATAAACTTTGATATATTGAAATTATAAATAAGGCATCTAACATTAAAATATCGGTTTTATCCAATTATAATTGTCCGATATATTAACTTTACAATATCGATTTTTGCATCAAATATTGATAAGGTATTGATTATTCTTCCTGACATCCCTATTGCAATGCAAGTGCCCTAATGCTGAGGTTTATTTTCCCTATCTCCACTCAATGAAATTGCCTTCAACTTTTGGGACAAGTGTCAAAATTTAAATTTTCATACCAAAAACTTGAAATTGTATATTTCGACCATGCTCGAGCATTGCAGAAGATCCCAATCGAGGTTGGAACCTATAGCCGCCATGCCAAGAACGAGAACGACCACAACACGGAAGACCCGACGATTGTGTCTTAATATCGAAACCAATGGTACCGCGCCGCCAAGATCACGAAGGAGACGAAGAAGGTTGTTGTACGATCCTTACTTTATCACCTATCCATCGGTTTATGGGGGAAATCCTTATGGCTATGGGGAGTGGTGTCCAAATGAATATTTTTATACCTATGAAGATTTTGTTGATCCCTTAAACCGTCTAACTGCTGGTGAGCAATACGAGTGCGATCCGTATAATGGATTCATTCCACCAAAAGAAGAAGAACCTGGTAAGGATTTGTATACCAATAATTCAGGTCAGAAGACTGTCGGTGACCTTAAGAATATTTTAATAAATTTAGACAGTTACATGCAAGAGGAAAATGTAAAGTTAAATTCAAATAATAATGTAGAACCGATTCCTATTGGCTTCCAAGAGCCCCAGAATAATCAGATCTCTGTACTAACTGATCTGATAAGTGATACTATCGGAAGGTTAAATACATATACGGTAGCTCTGTCCAAAAATCAGGAGCTCATGCAGATGCACCAACTGAAACTTCACCCAAGAGTACCACAACCTGTCCAGGTGTTCCAGTTACCTGTGCAACCACTGATAATACCACCAATGCTCTCAAATCATTCAATGTATCCTTCAAACCATCCATCCACTTTTGAGACCGCACCCTCTCAGAATCAAGGTAAAAACCTTTTCGAACGCCTGCCCTGGCTAAAGGAAAGAAAACGGAAACGTCCTGCGAAAGGCGTCACCTACGTAAATCTACATAGTCGAGGTTGTAGTACTGATGATTTGGATACACTACCAAGGATATTGGAAGCCTCGAATATGCAAGAGAGTAGAGGTAAGACCCTGAATATATTCAATTCAAAAACTAATTTCCAATTTCGTTTCTAGTTCCCCTAAAGGCCTCTAGTCCACCAATGAAAGACGCTGGCACCACCATGTGGTGTCCCATGGAATGTTGTAGGGGATGTTGTGGTTTAGTCAGAAGTGAGGAGCAAGAAAACCCTCCAAAAGTTTCCGAGTTTCCATATCCCACGAGATTAACTGAGCCTGAACTGAACCTTCCGCTTTCTTCTCTCAAGGCCCCACCGCCAACAGAGGATGAGATGGACGAAGATCAAGAGAAGTTCTATTATCTGCCGAGTAAATCTCTCTACGTAGCTAGCGGCACTCCGCAAACATCTAGTTACAGTTCCAGTTTCGATTATCATCCCCATATCGGGGGCAATCTCAGGTATTCATACGTCGAAGAGGAGGAAGAGGAGAAACAGGAAATAGAGGCGGAGGAGGAGGAGGAGCACGCGGAAGAGGATGAGTGGTATCGAGGGGCTAGCAATAAATTAGCTGAACTAGAATTGGAGCAGGAGTACTTTAAGGAAATGGAGAATCAAAATCAAGTGAACACAAGGAACCAACAACTCCAAACTGATCCGGATATCGTCAGTGAGAATAGCTCTGTGAATATAATAATAACCACCGATAAGGCAGTCAGCACCACCGAACTAATGGGATTACCCAACCGAGAGCCAGTAAAAATTATTAGGATGTATAAGAGATCCTCCCTGAAGCAAAGGCTCAAAAGTGGTAATCGAAAGACGAAATCCAAAGGTAGCCATAAAGTTAAGTTCGAAAAGGTTCAACAAGCGCAGATCGCACCCGAAATTGTAACCATTGGCAGGAATCCGATGCGTTGTGAGGAAACTGCAAGGCCCAGGAACGGGTGTAATGAGAAATGCTCTTGTAGTTCCCTCGATTCCAAGGAAAAACGGACTTATCGAGATCAGTACCATTAGCATCAACCATCAAAGTTAACAGATTTTAAATTATTTGCCATAACTTTCTCTTTTTCGACTTTCTTTCAAATTCTTAAATGGGAGCTTGGATTTGATTCGTTGCTGGTGGTGGTAATGGCACCCGAATGCGACTATGTACTGTGAAAGGGGTCCGCCGGAGCCGGAGAAGCCGATTTGTCGGTGCAAGAACTGTATCCTCCGGTCTCCTGATACCATTCCGTGGACGGAAATCTTGGCAGTAAGCAGCATGGCTGATAGAGATAACTCTAAGCGGCTGGACCTCATGGAAATAAATAATCCTGATCGAGAAGAGCGTAAACGGCGGGACGTGACAGTAAGCCTAGCTGAGCGAGAACGGCGGCGGGTGTCCAGCAAGACGCGTCAATCTATGGAGAGTATTCAAACCATTCCGGATGGAGCAGACTCCAGGAATCGCAGCCAGCTAAATTTTACCCCAAACTCAGGTGTAACTCAAGCCAATACTCCTTCCCCGGCTTTAACACCAATACCACAGGCTCGTATGCCTCCGGCTCAGCCGCCTGCATCACCCACCATTCTGCTGATTGTGGTCAAGTTAGTGATGACATATTCCCATCTGTTGTCGGTTCCCCTTTAACACTTAGCCCTTTAGCAAACCGGAACCAGCATCGTTTCCCGTCTCAGGACCTGGATATCCCCGATCAGGACCTGGATATCCGGGCGCTATACCTGGATATCCGGGCGCTGGACCTGGATATCCGGGCGCTGGACCAGGGTATCCGGGCGCTGGACCTGGATATCCGAGAGCTGGACCTGGATATCCTGGTCCAAGATCGGGATATCGGTGCTCAAGACCGTATTGTTCGGCCCCAAGACCGGGTAATCCGCGCCAAGATCCTAGAGGATATCCCGGCCCGGGACCCAGACGCTTCCCAGGACCAGGCGGCGCACCAAACGGGTATGGTTAGAAAGATGTATAGATCTTTATATTTTAAAGGAACGTCTCGAAGGTATTATTATAAACCGTCAGGACCTGGAATTGCATCCAGACAAAGACCAGGACCAGACAATTATGTTCAGAAGTAAGTTGATTTTATCATATTACAACTCATTTTATCCAATCTTTTCTACCAATTTGACCAATATTCTCCACAGTTTTGGCAATCAATACGGGTATGTTTTTCTTTTATAATTAATAAATAAAATCAAGGATTTATATTTAATTGTAGGTACCAAAATGAGTGGAGGGGACAGCCTAGAGGGTAGGGTCTTCTTTTGTACTTTACGGGAAGTAGATTATTAAACTTCAAACCCATCAGATATCCAAGGAATCCTCCTTTCCCGAGCTCCCAGCGCGACTGCCAATGTAACGAGGGGAGTAACAAGTCTGATCCGGCACCTACTGCCAATCGCAACGAATCAAATTATAGCAGCCTTGACGAAAAACGTTTGGGAGGGAGCGGAAATAAGCGTTCTAAATCCACAATTGATGAGCATGATTCATCCGAGCGTACTAGATGTGGCCAATGCAGAAGATCAGAATGTTCGGTATCTATAAATGAAGACTCAAAACACAACCATTCGGACCGGACAAGGCTGGATGATATTCAGGATGTGGTTGTGACTGATGACACAAACAAGACATTTAGATGCATACAGGTAATGGGGGTATTCAAGGGGCCTGAATAGAAACAATGACGGAATTTAATATCCTTTGGGTTGTAACTTTTAACATGTAATGTTTCACAAACTCCAAATAGGTGCCCATTTGCATCTCAATCGGGAGACCGGAGACCTGTACCTGTTGTAAATCTGCTTCCGCTTTGGATCGGGACTCGCAATCAGAGAGGATAAACGAGGCCGACAACCAGGAGGCCATGGACCCGAACTGCACCTGTAATTTACCAGATGAATGCAATTGTGTGTCTGACATTACGACAGCCTCAGGAGAGTTCGAAGCCGAGTGCAATCTCAGCAATTTGGAGCAAACTCTGCGCGATCTAAATCCGAATTCCGATTGCATATGCTACCTGGAGAAAAAGCGAAAGAGAAAGCGTCGTAAAAAATGTTGTCCCAAAGTCATATACGATCGGTTTGCCAATCCTCCGTTCGTCCTCAATCCAAAGCCCAGATGTTTAGAGTATGGTTGCAGTCCTTGCTGCAATCCTTGCTGTCATCCCTGTTGCTGTGCTCCGGTGGGAAAGAGTTGCTACAACATGGATTATTGCTGTGGGAAAAGCCGATGCTGCTGTTAAAACGACGAAGTTTCGTAAATATACATGGATGTCAGGATATAGATGCCTATAAAGAAAACCGCTAATGAAGGAGGAATATAAGGTTTTATTAGGCAATTTCTTAAAATATTCTGGATTTGTGATGCTTTCAGCAAGAACTTAACAGAAATGTGACATCACTTTCTTTTGATCATTGACCAAACAATTAGTTATCCCACAAGGAACGCATACAAATCTCAGACAATTTGTCAGATATTTTCAGAAGACTTATGGATGACCCAGAGGTACTTTTGGCCTTATCTGACAGTTTTATTGGATCAGTGTCGGTTCCAGATGTAAAGTAGATCGATTTAAGGAACACCCACCACCCTAGCAGATCTCTTCCGTATCCAGAATATTACTGCTCGATAAATGTCAGCAGACTTCTGAAAATGCCTGCGGTAAAGCCCGTCCAAGTTGATTTCGTTCAATACTTGCTATAGATGTATATTTACCCTACTTCCTCAAATAAATCGTACAATAAACCAAAAGCTACTTCCGACTTTTGTGTTAACTTTTCCTAAACTGTCATCAGACGTAAAGTGGTAATGTTAATACTAAGCCTTTGAGCTGCCGCTTCTGTATTCCCGCTCCTTTGAGATGACAACTGGCCCAACCCGAAGACGGCGCACAGCCCAGCAAATCTTGCTGCGTCGAGCCTGCCTGAGCAAAAGCGTTAGCAGGTGCCATGGTGCTGTTGTAGAACCTGCTAAAGGCCGGAATGAGGAAAAAGCCGGCATCGTGGTGCTGCCAATGCTGGCCAGAGATTTGGAGGCAACTCGGGAGATGTCTTCATCGCGAGCGGTGAAGAAGTTGCAGAGGATTCTGGCAGGCGATACCTATAGGGATTCGGGTGAGAGGGAAACGGCCGGAAAACTGCCGGATTCTGAGAATCTAAAGAAGGACTCAAAATCCTGGAGGATACAGAAGCTAAGTGGTATGTTGCTTAATGCTAAACCTTATCCATTCGTTGTTCTACACCATCACCTTTCCAGAGGATAGCAGAAATACAAGCGGTCATCGATCAGGATACAGTTCCAGAGGTAGTACTAGATCTAGGCACAGCTCCAGCACTTACCCATCCAGCTGGCCGTTTACTGTGAGTCGGGGTACGAACGAAATAAAACGCATCGATTCCAAGGATTCTCTGGGCGAGATCATCAATTGCTCCTGTCTCAATAGAACTCCCTACGATCACAAGCTCAGTACGCCCCTTAAATCGGATAACTCGTGTCAGTGCACCCTTAAGAAAAAATCTCGTCGAAGGAATAAAAAAATAAAGGCATTTTCTGCAGTCCAGACACAGACCCTAAGTAATAGCAGGAATCACTCTTCAGAAGGTAGACGGAACTGCAGATCCAGCCAGAGTAGCGAAGTCAAGCTGAGCACCCGAGTCTGCAGTGGTGAAGAGGTCAGGCCGGTTAGAACTTCGTCAAAATGCAACAGTGTGAACTCGAAACATTCCTCCACTTGCAAGTTAAAATGTCCTGGAGTCACCTTTCAAAATTACGGCGGCTACAGTCCTTCAGAAACGGATATTGAGACGGCAACGGAGTATAATCCAAGTCCTCGTTGTCGAGGCTCTGAGTCTTTCTTCAACGAAATAGAGAAGGTTAGCCGGCCACCATGTTTGTATGAGAATAAGTGGAGCCTGAAAATACCCAGTAATACGGAAATGCAAGATTACCATAATAGGGTTGATCAAGAAATCGAGTGTCTACCGAATAACAACTCCAGTGAAAGTCACGTAAGAAAGTCAAGGACTAGAGGAGCCGATGAACAGAGCACATGCCCATATAATTGCAATAAAACGAGACAAGACAGCGACAGGAGGATGGAAGGAAACCAGACCTGCAAATGTTCTTCAACGGAACAGGACAGAGTATGCAGAAAGAGTTCAGGAGCAAGCATATCGTCGCCCAGAAATTTAGAGCAATTCCCCTGTAAAGATGAGAGTAAAAATGATTATAAATGTCCTTTTGTATACCAATGCAACACCATCAAGAATGGAGCAGATCATGGCACACTTTATCAATCCAACACCTATGAGTACTCAACTAAAGAGGATCCTTCTTATGATCAAATGCCTCAAGACGGTAACTTTTGTATCAAAATATCTTGCGATGATTTTAGCTGTCCCCATACGAAGCAACAGCTTCAATGTGGAGCATGTGAACCATATATGACACAAAACAAACAACGACAGGAACTCGAAATAGGTAATATTGCACTAGACCTTGCCAAGATAAAGATTTAGACTAATTCCTCGTATTTATAGTACAGCTGAAACCCGTAGAGATTCCACCAACTGCACCTGTAGATCAAGACCCTCAAGACAGGCTGATAGAATGGGAGATAGTCGGCGCTGTGGTAGAACTGGAAACGGAGACATAGAGAACGATTACAATCCAAGTAAAAACATTTGCAATAGAAAATGCACTGAAGCAGTTACTCAGACTTCCGCATGTCTAATGACAAGAACTTATCTCAACGCAGTCAATCCACCTAAATGTCCCCTTAAGGCAACTAAATATATTTCATTATCAAGTCCGGTGCATTCCATCAATACATCAAATGAGGTAAAATGCATTAAAGACAAATCCTGCAAAGCGGCCCAACCAGTATTGAAATCAGTAGAACTATCCAATTCTTTGATACTTCAGTCTGAACAAAACCAAATCAATGTGGTGCAAACCAGTTCTGTAGAATTAATTGAAAGACGATCGAACCAGGACACTAGATGCAATTCCTATGACAGTGCCTGCCCAAACGAGTCCAGTCAAAAGAAAGCACAACTGTGTTGTTGTAGAACTGAAAATCATCGTCAAAAATCCCGAAAATCAGGACGTACCTGTCCATGTCAAACTCATTCTCGTAGACACAGGAAAAATAGAAACTCATGCGAAGAAGAAGATAGTTGCAATAGTTCCGATGACGATAAATGTGATGTGATTAAAATACTGGATATACTTCAAAAAACTGTGGCTGGGTTGGAAATGGAAATTAAAAAAGGAAAAGGATATGAGAGTGGCAGGAGTTCAAGATGCGGATGTGAACCAAAAAAGAAGAAACGAGTTTGCGTTGCAAGAGTCGATTCAGTAGAGAACTGTGGTCAAAATAAAAATTCAGCCCAACACCCAAAGTCAAGATCGCCTTGCCAACAAGGATTTCCTTCCCCACCCCAACCTGGTGGTCCCTGTCCCTGTGATGGAATAGATCCTGACCATGTTGAAACACAAACCAATCCATATCCGTCTAGTTGTTGTAAAAACGGTGCGGGTCATTTTAACGGATTAGTTTTAAAGAAAGTTTATGAAGAAAGAAAAGCACCGCCTGTTGATTGTAACTTTTGTAATAG
>JAEIIG010018035.1:0-52830 GCA_018904695.1 Drosophila parvula
ACATGAAATGCTGTAGGTAATGTAAGCATTTAGATAAATCTACAATAGCTCTTACTGATTCTACATAATTCCGATTAAATTGTTAAACAAATAGTGATAGTGATAGTAAACAATAGTAGTAGTATAATTTCCCGCAGTGCACTCGTTACACATCCCAGAGTCAAGTACTTCTTTTTGATTATTCCGCCAAATAGTTGACTCCATATTTGAGCATGTCATGGCTTTCGTTGAGGAGGCCAACAGCGAAATGCCTAAGTGGGTCATCATGATACTCCGCCGGGGGCTAGTTCGTCGCACTAACTATCCTTGGGGGGGGGGGCGCACGGGGAGAGAGGCTGACTAAATCAAGTGCGTGCCTGCCATAAATCAAAAATACCGGGGCACACAGGATCTGCTCCATGGATGGGCCCGGAGACAGCCCTGCGATGTCCGACTACTAATAAGTAAAATGAAAAATGCGCCACGCCTCCGGGCCACTTAATTGTTGGCAAACAAAATGAATGCATAATTAGTTTGGTGCTCCCCAAAGATGGCCACGAGATGGCATGAGGTTAGTTATTTATGTTGGCCCCGGACTCGTTCTCGGCCTACTCTGGGTTCCCCTTTTGTATACATATATATATATTTATGCATATTATGAATATATCGCTGGACGGGGCCAGCGGAGTTAAATGCATTTTTAATAATTTCATTAGGGCCATGTAGGGAATTGGTCGCCGGTCGTCGGTCAGCCGATATGCCATAATTTTAATGATCGCTTTATAGGGACATTGGCCATCTCGGAAAGAGAGACTGAGACTGAGACTGAGAACGAGAACCCTAGATACTTTCCCATCCGATAAGAGCGTGGAAAATTTATTCGTTCGTTTGGCAGTGCCGTTTACCGTTGGATCTATCTCACTCACCAGGTTGATGTTCTTTTTTTCTCCTTCATCCAAAGGGTTTTTTGATAGCTTAATTGGAATTTATACTATCATCGCTTTGATCAATGTCTCTGGTAGGCTCTTCTCTCTCAGTTGAACGATAGAAATCTTTGTTGAGAGACCAGAACTTGAACCGCATAAATAACTTCCATAATTTATGCGGCTCAAAGAAGCTGAGCTTTTTCATTTTAAGAAATTCTTATTGGTTGGGAAGATTCTAAAGAAGGTTCCAATTTAGATATATATTTCTTTATTTATTATTAGCTAAACAAGTCATTCAATAATAGGGAGAATGACACCACATCTAGACTTTACAAAGCAACTTCTTGAAACATACCTATATTAACAATATATTTATAATTTATAAACCCAAGTTGTTATCTTGTTTTAAACTTATTCCCCAGATAACATATACTACTACCAACTGACTACCATAATTGTAAATTATTATACCAACCCCGAAAAAAAAGTTATAGTTGCTATTAGCAGCGTCTAATATTCCTAATGACTTGACAACTTCTTGCTGGGACTTGGATCCTGCCACAGAAAATACTTTAAAGGGAGGGGCACCTTCCTTCAGCGATTACCATCTATATTCAGTTGGAGAGGGTGAGGAGTGGCCTTATCGTCGGCATCGCATCTCTTAGAGATCCTGCCGGGGCGATAAGTAAACTCTGGAAATCAATTTTGCTGCGTTGTTGTACTTAATTAAAAAAACACAGAGAAGAGAGGAGAAGAGCGGGCCAAAAGGAATTCCTTTGCATATGGGTTCCTTTTGTGGCTGAAAACTTAATTTGCCAGATGCCGGGAGTCGGGAGTCGGGAGTCGAGACGATAAGCGAGCTCAATTAGCAGCCGAGGGCACCTGTTGGATCCAGAGACTGACTCGGGACTCTACCTGTGTGCGGCTTGGTGGGAATTCCTTAACTAATTTCCTCTCTATTTCTCTATTCGCCGCCGCCTCTGATAAATCAAAATTCCTTTTTTTCAGGGCGTTGTGTGCGGTCCAGCCAATCAATGAAATTCGTTCAATTCCCTTTGTTTCTTCTCCCATTTTTTTATGGTTGGGTTTCCCTTTTGTTAAGGACTCATTTGGCGGGGCGATTAATCACCTTGGCTCTATATATTATTTAGTATTATTTATTTCGTGACTTGTTTGCTGGCCATATATCAAAACACTAACCCAAATCATAATTTCAATTGTTGCCCAGGGCGATGGGAAAATCCACCGGGGGAAAAGCCCAGGGAAAACGCAAGGAAATTATTGTTGTGGCTAAACTAATGAGTCTCTCGTCGTAACACAAGTTACAATTATTCCAAGAAGCAGGTTGCAGGTTTGGCCATTTATGAATGTTTGAAAACATGTCGCCTTTAATAATTTATAACAATTTCTTGTGGCTCTTAAATGGGTGATTTATTGAAGGGAATATGGTTTAAATTAAAGTTCTTTTAAATTATAGAGCATTATTTATGCAGGGGAGATTTATTTGTTAATAAAGAATATTTCTTTAATGGGAATATTTGCATATTTTATATATATTTTTATTAATTTCAATATAATGGATTTTATACACAATTTAAAAACAATATTAAACTAGAGGGATTGTTATTTTAATAAAGCTTATATGTTTAATTAATACCTGATACATTTTAGATGAATTTAGTTTATTAATATTAAAATGGAATAACGTTTGCTATGTTAGAATTTGAATAGCATTTTGTATTTCAATCTTTTTGGGTCTAAAAACATTTTAAACTTAAAAATACCTTAATTAAGGCCAAGAAAACTCTGTAATCTTTTTATAAAAACCCAATAAAACCCCCATTAAAATGTAGCCACACACTTATTAAATTATTCCGGACTAGACCTTCACCTCCACTGAAAATGAATTCTAATGAGATCCAATTTACGGCACTTTGCAGATTCTTGGTTCCCCAAGGTTGACACCGGGAAATTGCTACTAAATCACAAAGAGAAAAGAAAAACCGCACATGCAAAGTGCCCCATAAGTATGCAACTTTCTCTGGTTGGGCCTGCAGCCTGGAAAATTCCAGTGAAAATGCGGAAAAGGTGGCAAAGATTTATGGCACGGCCGGAGCCCCATTAGCAAATAATTTCCCCATTCACAGAGCGAGATAGAGAGAGAGAGGGAGTGCCTAAGGCCAAGGCGAATTTAAATCAATTTTAAATAGCAAACTGAAATCCAGGGGGGCGTGGCGAAATGGCTTTTCCGCCTCCATATGCTCGGCAATAATTTGGCATGCAATTTTTGGGCCATAATTTATTGTCGTGCTGTCCTTTTACCTGAATTTGCGCACGCACCCTGGCACACTTTCACCTTTCCCTACCTTTTCCTCGGTCACCGCAATTTGCCGCCTTAATGCAGTTTTCCCTGCCCTCCATTGTCTCCGGCTCTAATTTGTGTGGCATTGTTGCAAGGGAAAACCAGCTGGTGCTACATACGAGTATATGGTTTTGGCCATATTATCCTTGGCACGGGTCCAAAATAGCACGCTTTCCCAATTGATCTGCCTTCGTTTTTGAGGGGGCGTGTGGCGGTGCTTTTAATTGCAGTGCAGCTGCTGCTGCTGCTTTTCTTTCTGCATTTTTCTCGGTAAATCCAATGATTCAACGTTGTATGGTGAGTCATCAAAATTCAAAATAAAGGCCCGCATTTCCAACTAAAAATCATCAATGAACTATATTTACATATCTTGGGAGAGGAGAAGACTGAGACAGAGGACGAGTGAAAGGGGAACATTTATTCGTTATCTCTGGGCGCCGTTTGAAGTTCATTTTAAACGCATTACCTGCCAATCGACTGAGAAAATGTTGCTCATTACAGAGAAAGGAATTTGTGAAGGGATTAATTTCATTATTATAGCGAAAATATATGGAATATATAACAAGGCAATTTAAAAAAATATAATTCATATAATATAGAAGTATTGCAGACTTTTAAGGAGCCTTTAATATAATATTAAACCTCTACATAGTTCTGAAAACCAAGAAATCACTTTTAAGACATTTAATACAATTTATTTATGGAATTTCAAAAGGGTTTTACTTTTTAAAAATACAAATTATTATATTTAATACACATATTATTATAGGTTATATGATCTATAGTTTCTCCCAATTTATTTCCTATTTTTTCTATCAAGTTTTACGATTTTTCTTTATACCTTTTCTTAGATTACAATTTCCTTGTATTGTTTATAATTTTTTTTTCAGTGCTGGTCATCTTAAAACCCAACATCTTCCTCTTCTAGATCTTGCACTAACGGACGCCAAAAACATTTAGTCAACAACTGGCTCTGGCTTTGTGTGTTTTTCTTCTTTTTTTTTGGGATATGGATCCCCGGCCTTATCGCTGGCATTGTGAACCCACTTGAGACCATGAACAATTAAGATGGGGCCGGGGAAGAAAGTGGGGGTAGATATAGTGAGGGGATATTCATCGAGTAAATGTCTGGGTTGCCTTATTCCTTGGCACGGGCTAGATTTTAGTTAAGTTTCATGGTGATTTCCATTCAAATAAATGATTCGATAAGCAATTTAACTCAATTGATTCCACGAATTTGCATTTATAGTTGGTTTTCTTTGGTATAATGCCATTTCTAGAATAATTCTTGCCTGGCAGCAAGAAATATAGAATTTAAATCATTGAAAAAAGAATAAATGGAAACTAAATATGAATTTTTAACAAACTCTGTACGTATACTATTTAATTGTAATTTAAATGCTTTACGAAGACTGTTTTAAAAGGTATTAAACCTGGCATAATTAGTTAAAATTAAATAAATAAATTAGTTAAATTTATCATATAAATTTTATATTAACAAATCGAAAATATTTTAGGGCAATACTAATTTATAAGTACAAAGTTCTATAGAGTTTTAAAATACTTGTATTTACTTGTATTATTTATAAATAAATCCCCTGATTTAAACCCTTCTTTCCTCCCTTCTCACAACAATTTACTTAAAGCGTCAAGGTCATTAATGATTTAACAAGCAAACCCAGCCCACACTTGTTTGCTTTTACTTTATATATATAATATATGTAGGTATATGTATATAACTTTTTACAAAAATAACTCCCCAAGTAGTCTAAATTTAAGCGCAGAGTTCACTTGTTGAACAATGCGAACTGCCATTAAGCCCGAGTAAGTATTTACGGACTGAAGCACGCCCTCGGCGAGAAGTGTCTCCCATCTCGTACTCCATAACACCGAAAAAAAAAAGAAATACTCGCTTATTGATTTCCTGACAGAGTCCAAGCCATTCAACTAATTGGATCCTTAGCGGCTGACACGTTTCGGGCATTGACAAGTGTGTGCTTCAATTTGGCAGAGTGGAAAATAAAAGGAAAATAAATGACTGGCAATTAGACAATTGTCGAATTGCAATGGCACTTTCGATTTGTCTGTCAATCGCACGTGACTTTCGACCAGGCAGCATATATCCGCCATATTTCATATCTATCATATTTTCGTATATTCTTATTTTTAGTATTTATGGAGCTGTCAGATCAGGCAAACACAGAGCTGGGAATTCGGAAATCGCAGTCACGTGCTGCAGTTGGCAATGTTTGGGTTTCGGTTTCATTTTGTCACAAAAGGATATTTTCCCCGCACCTTGTGTGTTCCCTGCTCTTATTCATAATTCATATGAAATTTATGTCAGTTTATTTTTCCTCTATTGTGAGAAGGTGTCCTGGCTTATTGACTGCGCCAGGATTAAGTGACATTTGTGATTTTGACATGTGGCAGGAGGATAAGGAAAGGTGATAGTAGGAAAAGGGAGCAGCATGAGTTTCTGTCGATAACTTTCCTCTTTACCAACTTAAAGTTTCTAGAAGTTATCCTGTGCCAACTTTCACTATCTGAGAGATAACAATGAAGCCCTGGGGACCACAAACTCCTTTTGAAAACTTTGCTTTTATGTTGGGAGCGGGGAGAACAAGGTGACTGATAAATGATTTATCTCACAACTTTCACAAATTGTTCGCAGAGTAACTTAAACAGCAATCTAAAATCCTCTTTCCAAACCCAAAACTAAGTCAATGATAAGCGTATAACTTCAAGGAAAACAGTTGAGTTTATCAAATCACACACACATGACTGTCAAGTGCAGACATTTTCTTTCTTTTGTTTGTTGGAAAATTCTACCCACTTTAATGGCAGCTTGAAATTGAATGGAATTTATTCACACACCCTTGTTAAATTTTCACACACAATGATTTTCGTTACGCGCTCCCATTACCATTTTGCACTTTAAGGAGCTTTAGCTGTGGAGGGAAAATATCTTTCCCTGTTCGGAAAATGGCTTTTTCTTCGGGCAAATGAATTGCAATTTCCCTTTCTATTCGACTCTGGCAGCAGTGTTCCCCTGGGTGCGATAATTCAATGAAGTTTCAGCAACTTTTTGCAGCACATGCACCTCTTGTTGCATGCTAAAATGTTTTTCTCTCTTCCACATTTACAGACATTTTTGCAGCGTCTTTGGCTAGGGGTTTTCCTACGTTTTTCCTCAGGCAAATGCGTCGCCATGAAATTTTAATCAAGTTCTTGCTTCCGTTATGACTATTTTGTCCTTTTTTTTGCACACAAAATAGCAGACATGTCTGCCGCGTCGCATTTCCGCTTTTCCGAGCGGGGGGAAATTGTTGAGGAAAACACTGTGGCTGCACAGCTATGTTAAGCTTAAAATAAGGTGTAAAAGAACACATGGCTTTGTGGCTGAATATTTTTGGGAAAGTCACTTCAGAGGTTAATGAACTCTTTAATGGATTTTTATAATGTTTAAGGATGATGGAGTTATTATAAAAACTCAGTTTAGGGTTGAGATTTCAATAGGTTTAAGCTTTAATATGAAATACATATAAATAAAGTTAAGTAAGTTGACTTAGAGAATTATTTATAATAATTAAGAGACTTGGTAATAAGATAAATTACAAATTTTATATACTTTCTCCTTAAACATTCTCATCAGAGTCGATATCATATCTTACTTCAGTTCATTGATCGATATAAGTATCGTTAAGTTAGTGCCCGTAATGTTGTAATGACAACAATCGATTAATTATCATTGCTTAATAAGTAGAACTGATATGCGTTAACAATTAATCGCATTGTTTTCCATTACGCTCCTCGAAAACCAAACGGCAAATATCAGTTAATGTAACGTAATTCCCTAACTAATCTATTAAGTAATTCCGAGGGGTTAACAAAGTTGTGCCATAACTAAACTACTTGGAACTGTGACAACTGAAAACGCTCAGCAAATACACTCGTTCGTATGGGAACGGCAACCAGATGATGATATAAGGGCTCTGTTACCAAACAGAGAGAGAGATGTGTCATTCCAATCATTCAAGGAATTCCTTGAACACAACTCCTACATCCTCTTTCTAAGCCTCGTATTATTGTCAAAGGAAATGTCCTTCCTCGTGAAATCATTCAATTAGGGGTCCCTCCACAAAGGCTGAGCCAAATATTTCGCCTGATGTGCAAACTTTTGGCAGCAAATTGGCTGCGGGTACACCAGTAATTGAAAGCAAATCCAGGACCCAAATCACGGTCTCTCATAAATAATACAATGCCAAAAAATATATAAAAAAAAGGGATAAGCGACGAAGGCCCCGATGCCAGGGGCCAGATAATTGCCGGCAATCAAAGTTTATTGAAACGTGACACAGGGCCAGGAGCCGGCAACTTTCCAGCGATATCCATCCTTGAGTTCACTCCCACAGCAGGCTGCAGCTTCTGGGCAGAGGCAGTCGGCGACGGGTGTCCTGTCCACCCACCAGAACGACCTCAATTCCTCTCCGTCTGCCAGACACCGCGTCGCCTACACAAAAAGAACTTTTCATCGTCGTGCAAACACGAGAAAAAGTTGCCGAAATTCTGTGAATGAATGTGGCAGAACAGAAATAAGTTTGCCTCGGACAAAAGTTGTATTTTTAGTAGACCAGACAAGGGGGGCCTTGGGGGGTATTGAAATAATTCTGTCAGCTGAAGCCAAAGTTGTGTCATCCTTATACCCTAAGTTAAGGTATAGTTTGGTGGTAGAAAGGATAATCGCGGCTAAAGTAGCTTGGATTTAATTTTTTGTATAAAAAAATAATAGGGAAATATTTTTATTATAAGAAAATAGTGAGAAGAACGAGAATTCCTTAAGGATATGCATGAAAAACCATATATTTCTGCTCTTATAAAGTCTAAAAACAGAAGCTTAATAAGTCTTAAGAATTTATGCAATATTCTGTAATTATTATTTCTTCAACATTCATTTGTAGTTACTTAAACAGTTTAAAGATAATCCCTGCTATTCTTATTCTAATTTATACTATTTCAACCTTAATTACCTTTAAATATATCCCAGTTACCTCTTGCGAAAGAGCAACTACATATTAACTCTCATTTAATGCCAAACTTCTGCCTCTTTAACCTTCTGTTCTTAAACTACAAGCCCTTTCAAGTTCAGCCGGGCCCACGCAGAATTATATAGGCCCAATTATGGCTGGGTTCGCGTTTTTGGGCCTTGGCTAAAAATAGAAAATGTGGAAAGTGGATGGGCATCGAGAGGGTGCTGCTCCTCGGCTAAAAACTAATAAAACGATGCGAGCAATATTGAATATTTTATGACGACGAAGGAGGCCGGCATCGTTTCAAGTTGACCTCAAACATTTTGTGACTACATAATGCATAGAACAAGCAGAGTGACGCCAGCCTTGGCTTAGACAACGAGACTATGACTATATGTATTATATAGCCATAACTGTGACGTTGTTTTCGGTGGCCTGATGGCGTCAATGAGATGGCCAACGATGCATTGCGTAAGACATTTCCCGGTAGAACCGCTGACGCCATCATAAAAAAAAGGAGGCTAACCTGCATCCACCTACCAAAAAAAAAAAAAAACTAAAGTGACTCAAATTCGAATCCTGGCTGGAAAGGGATAGACCAACTGGCGCCAATTGGAGGGGTTTTAAGTGGATTGTTCAGTGGGTTACTGGGCTGCGATAGTCAACGATTATGGCTGGAACATAAATTGTGGCATTCAAATTATATTTCTCTTGTTTAACTGGCTTAATATATATGAGTCATTCGTTGGCTTTTATTCCTAATGAGAGAATCGATTCTTATTAGGCCTTTATTTATGTGTTTTTGTATTTATAAACTCATATATAATATTTTATGTATTTTTCCGACCTCTTTCCGTATTCAAAATTTCCCTCTTAATTGGTTTCAACTAGGCCAACTAGCGGCTCGTTTCAACCCGTAATTGAGGGTTGCCAGTGCCCGGAATAAACCCTTTTGATCCATGATCAGGGCCTCATAACCGAAAATTCCCATTCATTGCACCAATCCGAGCCCGAAGTGCAGCCAACTATCAGTGCAATTAGAGTCTAATAAGACGCAAAACACTAACGCCATGCGATGCATAAAATACAGGTAGTAATGGCCCGCAACAGGCAGAGGTTCTTCTCGGGGCGGGAAGGCGGAGAAGTCGGTTCGGATCGGATCGGATCGGGCCAAGAACAAGCAGCACCGGGCCGAGATAGCCATCTAGTTAGCCAACAAATTGCATAGACAGTAAAGTGGAAATCTAACACACCCCACACACCGCCTCGGCGGCCTCTCCCCCCCTGCTAGAGTGGCCATGAAAATGGTGAGAAATTTTCACAAATTGCGCCGGGCGATTCATTTCGCATTGCTGGAGGATGAGTTTCGGTTCGTGGTCGGGGGCAAAGGATGAGGATAGGGGATAAAGCCGGACCCTGGTCGGCTAATCCAGACGCAGGCGGCGGCCGCTTTGCTGGATATGATTAGGAATTTAAATGCTTTTGAATTATTAAATTAGTAAATATGCAACGCCCGGCGAGAGGCGAGATCCCAGATCCCAGATCTCGAACCAGCCCCGCAGTTGTTGCAGGTGCAGCTGTATCGATGCTGGGGCTGGGACTGGAGCTGGAGCTGGAGCTGGAGCCGGAGCTGGGGCTCAGGCTGAGGCCAGGCTTCTGACTCAAGCAAGGCAGGCTCCAAAACCAGTTAAAAGTCCATTAAAACGCCAGGGAGAAAAAGAGTTTGGCCGGAGTCCGAAGTGGAACAGTGGTTTCGGTACTCGTAGGAAGCTTAAATATTTTATTTAATATTTATTTTGATAGTTCTATAATTTTTATTGATGAAATACAGGTTTTATAATAGAAATAATTAATAAATATAAAGAGAAAAATATAATATAAGATGTGCTGAACTTATTTTAATAGTAAGATCAGCTTAGAACCTTCCACCTTCCACCTTCACCTTCCATATGATATATCGATAAAAGTACTTATTGCATTAAATACCGTATTAAAAATATTATTAGCTTTGATATCTTATAGTTTAAAATACCAAAAAATATCGAATTGTATGTTTAAATATAGAAATTAAGGTAAACATCCATTAAAAAGGTGACTCAATATAATTGTCTCTCTTTTTGAATATATTGGTTTGATATCCCAATAGAAAATCGATATATCGCTACTCTAAATTACAAACAAACAATAGAAAATTGATATATCGCTATTCTAAATGATCGACTTATATATCGACTTTCAAATATCGAACCAATTTCAATATATCGATGCCCTGTTAGTACACCAATCTGATGGAAAAATTATAAAATGAGCATTAAGTGACCCCTTACATTGTAGCAGATTTTTCTTACATTTTTCGCCAGCTTGCCCCACTGTGCAACGTCCGTGGTCCGTGTGGCGCGCAGCTCGTTTTGTTCTTGCTCGCTCTGCTCGCTGTTAGCTGTTCGTTCGGCTGTTGCTTTTGTTGTAATTACACGCCCGCCCAGTCGCCGATGAAGCTGCTGCCTGCCTGCCTGCCAGTCCAAGACCAAGTCCCAGCCGCCGTCGCAGTCGCCGCTACGCTGCGTGTAATCGAATCTATCAATCTATGAGATAAATCTTATTTTCTAATCTTGTTATCGTGCGCGCGCCGCGATCGACGGATCGCTCTGGACTGGCCGATCTTGGGGGATTGGAGGAACTTGGACTGGGGACTGGGTCTTGCCTCACTTTTAACCACAGCGCTGGGGGATTTCTTCTGTTTTTTTAGGATTCTTTTTTTGTTTTTTTTTGGCTTGCCAGTAAATTTTGCTTAGCATTTCCGCCGAACCACAAAACACTTGTGCATAAATTGGCCTAAGTGGACCGCAGTTGTTTTTTGGTTTGGTCAAGAGGATAAGGCTTTGGCTTTGGCTAACCAGTCATAGATGACATGATCCTAGACTTTATATTCCCAACATATGCACTCAATACTCGTAAATAAGTTGTTCAGTAAGCTTACTGCTTAAGGCCTAGCTACGGTCTCAACAATGACAGTTTTAACTAACAACAGCAACTAAAAATAGTGCAAAGATATTTATAGTTAGTAATAAAGGCAAGTGTGTGTGTCAAGCAAAGGCTACAGAAATATGAAAAGCAATTAACTTTGAGATTAATTTAAGCACGCTGGGGGAAACATTTAACAGAAATATTGAGCAACTAAAATAAACGGTAGGAAAAGGTAGTCAGCCAAAACCAAACACACACAGGGCTTAAATGAGAAATAACTTGAGCACTGAGAGAAATGGATTATTTGTTATATATTTAAAACTAGAATTGATTAGGGCTTTTTAAACCAACTAAAAAGGTGGCCAAAACTAGGCTACAACATTATACATCTTAAAGGAGAAGTATAAACTGAATTTGGAAGCTGGAAAATTTATTTAATTCCTCAAGCGATTTCTGGAGGTAATATAAACAAGTAAAACAAACAAAAACTACCCAAAATAATGCCTCTTTAAGTATAGGAAGTAAACTTCCTTAACAAATATTAATTTCTTATTTATTTCTTGAATTTATATTATATATAATTTCCCCTGAGTGTAGCTGGGTTAACTCACAACTAGCGCCCTCGAAAGGCGAACTACTCTGTTTATCGCATGAAGGAAGCCAGCTCCTTCGGTGGCTGACTCTGGAAGACTCCGACTCCTTCGCCCAGGCTCTCCACGTTCTCGTTGCCACAAGTGGTGGCAATGGAGTGGAGTGCACACCGGCCACATTGATTGAAAAAGATGAAAAGTGCATGAAATGCTATGCACTATTGGCAGCTGGGACCGGCGCGACGCCAACTCTCCTGCGACGGACAAACATACTGAGTATATTGCCGGACATTTAGGGGATTGGTGAGGAAGGGGGAGGGCGGGGAGAGAGAGGAGTAGTGGAGTGAAGGTAGGCAATATTTAAACTAAAATGAACAAAAGATGCAAAGCGAAGCCGACACAATCTGTCGATGCTGATGACCAGCAACGATCATGCCGATGATGATGAAGATCGTAATGAGCTGTGTCCAGGAATGGGAATGGAAATGGGTCCACACACACACACACACACAACACACACACACTGACGTTCCGGCCAGGTTTTTAGGAACGCGTCGTAGCGTGGCATGTTTACTTAACGAAACCCATTCCATGCCGCCACACCAGACTCCGATCCCAGTCCAGTTCAGTTCTCAGTTCTCAGTTCCCATTGCAGTCCCATGTAAAAAGCCACTTGAGCATTGGTCAGCCTCCATGGCTGTGTGGAAGTGACGGACACAGAGACGGACACAGAGACGGACACATCGACTGCTGAGGTCAAGTGTAGTTTTTAATTTTTTGTTTCAATATGCACATTCCCCAAGCTGCCGCTGCCGCTGCTGCCGCTGCTGCTGCTGTTCTTGTCCGTTGATGAATTATGTGAGGAAGTCGCCTTCGATACTCTGATACTCCAACTCTGTTGTCTTTAGCTTGAGGCTGTCGCTGGCTGACTGGCTGGGGGAGAGGAGCTTAAGTGGAGCTTAAGCCGAAGATTCACTTCATTCAAGGACAACAACAAAGGATATATCTTTTTTTTTTTGTTCCAAGACTTATAAATATTTATATTTTGTTAAATGTTACTTTATAGTAAAAAAGAGAAGTTGCTTAATCTAGAAACTGCCTTTTTATTTAAGATTTTATCTGAGCTACAAATATACTTGAAACAAAGATTTTATTTTTTAATTCTTTTAAGTAGAAGAAGGTTATATCTAGCTAAATCTAGAAACTACCTTACTTGAGTCCCTCTTCCTTTCCTCTTAGTTAAAAATGTATTTAAAAGGATTAGCAGAAATTCTCCCACATTTACACTCTCACACTTGACGTTTTTGTTCCCTTTCTCGATTCTCTTGAAACCTCTTGCCATACTATATCTTTTTTTCCATAAAAAAAACTCTAAGAAATGTACTAAAAATTTTAAGAAAGAAAATATGCCTAAGAAAATGCGTTTGGTCAAACCGGAACATAAATCAAATGTCGCCCATTTCCCTGGGTTCAGAGCGCCGTGTCTATGTGACTGACAGTCTTTCACGGAGGAGTCACAGATGAGAGAGAGAGAGAGAGCCAAGGAGTTGGGGCTATAAAAATCGCTTCCTCATAAAAATTCCAGCTAACAAAAAAATCGACATTTGCCAAAGCCTACACCCAACCAAAGGCAGCAAAAATGTTGGTTAAACAATTGAGAAAAATGCCCCGACTGCAGTGAAGCGATTGGGTGCAGGGCCCCAAGAACTATGGCGAGGAGGCGAGTCCCCGTCCAAGTTCGAGTCGCTGGCAATGCCAATAAACTGTTGTTTATTTTCACTAGCGTCGGCGTCGCCGCAGCAGCGCATAAATATAAGATGAAAAAAAATAGGAACTACAAAACGCATTCATCACCGATGGCAGCCAGTCCAAGTCCAAGTGCAAGTCCCCCGAGTCATCGTCGTTGTCGTCGGCAATTTATCTTTGAAATCAGCGCCTGACTTTGCTTATATCTCTCTTACTATCCTGGCTTTTCTTTCTTTTTTTTGCTGGCTTTGCTTGTAATTAGATACGCGCTAAAGCAACCCACACAAGCTAGGAACAGGTGAGTGAAATCTACACAGAAATAAATAACAACATTTGCTTTTATTAGTATTTAATAATTTCCAAAAAAAAGTAAACTTCTTAAGGTTTTAAAATCAGATTGCTTTGACTTTTTATCTTGTGCAAAAAGTATCTTTTGATTCATTTTCTTTGGACTTTTTCTCTCTGCAAACAATCGCGTTTGTTTCGCTGTGGGCGTGGCCCAGAATGAAGGTACCTTGCCTTGTCGATTGTTGGCAGTCCCACTTTCCCGCGTTTTTCCCCATTTCCCTGGCAGACAAAGTCTGAGAAGTCCAACGAATCTGTGACTCTGCATGCGCAATCAGTGCAAACAGGCCACCACCCCCCTCCTTGGCCTTCCTCAAATGTTACCTGTTACCTGCAAAACCCCTCTCCCTCTCCCTGGCCATAGGTTGAACCTTGTTGAAGTGCTAAAATGCAAATGCAAATAGTTGGGCCCCACCAATGTGTCTGCATTTGCATCTCTTCATCTGCAACTGCATCTTGGCCAGAATCTCCACCTGCATGCAGCTGGCGGCTTCATCTTGGTCAAATCAGTTGACTTGTGATTCTCGGTCTCGGTCTGTTGTTGCACTTCTTGTTATGACTTTGCTATGTGGTGTTACCTGGGGGTTAGCTCAGGTGAGTGAGTTGTTATCGGTTTGTTTTTAGTCAGGTTGTGTGCTGCTCCCATTGTTCAGTAGGTCAGTCCTTGGGCTTAAGCTAGGTTAAGATACATTTTGTTCAAGGCTTTGAAAATGGGTTTATTTATTGATGAATTAAAGAGTAAATGATGTAGAGTAATTGTTAAATAAACAAGTGGAGTTATCTTTGGTTTGGAGCTACGAAATGTGTTTATAAATTAAAATAAAGAAGCAGTTGAATATAAATTTCTGGAAATAGATTTTAGCATATTAAATTCAAGCTTAAATTAAAGATAAATTCAACTTCTAATCCAAAACTGTAGATAATAACTATCTACATAATAACTGTAGATAATGTGTTGTTCCTAATAACCATTGATATAATACTTTTCCTAGCACCCTTAAAGTACCTAAGAATATATCTTTAACCCAATTTCTTAGTAAACTACCAATTTATTCATAAACACCATTGATATCTTAATTCTCTAGGAAGTTTTAAGGTATAAAAACGCCTTTAATTTGTATTCAGTTAAATCACATTTCCTATTTAATATGTGCACCCCGAAAACACAAATCTTAAATATATATTTACCCCTGACAGATCTCCAACTCCACCTGAGTAAACTAAACCATTAAATGAAGTAAGATTTGTTCAGTTATCGAATCCCTGAGTGTGCAAATGCCATTACAAGTTGGTGAGAAAGCCTAACTATCCCTGTTTAGTTACTGTCTAAGTTCCCACAAAAAATTACGGAACATTTTTCGCATGGCCATGTGGAATTTTCTAACGACTCTCTTTTGGGTTTTGTAACGCACTTTAAAGGCCTACAAATTTGATTTTTATGGATTCGCGGTTGGACTTCACTTTCCCATCCTGCGGCAACCTCCAGTGACCCCATGGCGTAGCTCAAAGTTTACACATAAAAGTAAAAGCCAACGAAACCATGTTGGGTCAAGAAAACCCAATAGGCTTCGACACTCTGAAATCTATGCAAATGGAGAGAGACCTCCGGTTGGAAAATATTTACCTAATTACCAGGCAAAACGGATAGAAACATATTTGCACGCCAAAAAAAAAATAGAGAGAAAAAAAAACGAGTTGACATCCCAGCTAAGCGCTAGGAAACTTTGCCACTCAGCCGGTAGACAGATGCGAAAATTGACAGCTAACAGCGGAAAAACAACAACGCCTAGAAAACAAAAAAAAATTTCCACTAAAAAGACGCAACAGTAGTTACAGGCCCCCCCCACCCCAGTCTCACCTGACGGCCAATTGAAGGTGTAATGGAAATGGAACTCTGGCTATGGGCACTGGCACTGGCTCAGGCACGGCAAGAAACTGGGTTTAATTTGGATTCAATTTAAGGTTTTATTAGGCGAAGTTTATATATCATATTATTCTTAAAACAATGCTTAATTTAAAGGCCATTTTCCTATAATTTTACCTCTTTTCAGGGAATAAACAATGATATAAGGGGAATAATTAGTTTACTGCCAAAAGTTCTTTGTAATTTAATAATCCTTCGACACAATATAAATTCTTAAAGCTTAAGTATTAAGCTTCTTTGTAATTTAATAATCCTTTTACAAAATATAAATTCTTAAAGCTTGAGTACTAAGTATTAAGTGAATCCCTTTAAATCCTATATATTATATATTTCTTCCTGTGCACTTATCAGTGCATCTCTTTCTGCCACGGTATCTGAGGACTGTCAAGTCATGCGGCGCGTTGTTTACGCGGCATAATGAGTTATTAGAAAACGTTTAATAATTTGCATAAATCAACAGGCAATGCTATAAACTTGTACAGAAAAATATGAAAATACAGAGAGATAGAGCTGGGGGAAAAAAATGTTAAAAAAACAAAAAATAAAATACGCATGGAATTTGACAAAAACAAGCGGCGAAAACTAAAATGTATGCCAAAAGTGGGATGTGGAATACCCTTAAATAAAAACCAAGGTAGGGAGGTTAATTATAAAAAAGGAGTAGTACAATATATTAGCTATAATGATAAATAGAACTACATAAATATAATATTTATATAAAAACCCGCTTACATTTAATAAAGTAACCAAATAAAATATACTCTAAAAAGTCCCCAAACTTCTTGTCCTTATCCAACTCCAACTTGTAGCAAAATTACCCCTTAAGTTTAGAGTATTTTGGGTTAGCCCGTACTAGTTCGTGATCTTGCTCCCAACTTAATCCAAGTTTTTGACTTTTTTCTCGACGTTGACATTTTTGGTACACGCGCAATGGCAAAAAAAAAGGCTAAATATAATGTTTAACTGAGTGGAGTAGCCCGCGGAATTTGTTGGGTAAATAAATAAGCAAAGGCGTTTTGTCTGCTGTCCATGATAAGTATCATTGCTCTGTGCTTATTTTTGTTCAGCCTCTTTTTTTTTATTTATTAATAATCGTATTTCTATTTGTTTTGGTGCCGGATTTGGGTACAAAGTTTAACCCAAAGTCCATGAGTAAGAGGCAAAATATCTGGTTTTTCCTTAAATTAATATGCAATTTACTAGATAAGATACGCTCAGACACCGTATTGCCTTAGTAAATTCCCCAGAAATATACTAGAGATCAGATAGATTTATGTCTGTGCATTTTATGGTTACGAAAAATGGAAGAAAAGAAAGGTGAGGAAACGAAATGCCATTGTTATCGGTGGCGTCGTATCTGTGGCCATAAAACCAAACCCAAATGACTATTTAAATATGATATATCTTGCTCGTTTGATCGTAAATATTATCTATTTTTAGCTTCCGCAGTAAATTCATAACAAAGACAAATTTGTGCTTAAAAATAATTTAATTATAGAAATTGTTTTATTTGCATAATTGCGGGGTTTGGTGAGCAAACAAAGTTTGAGACTTGAAGTTGTCAGGCAATCTATTTTATTGATTGTGCTTATTATGGGAAATTGGTAAATAAATTTTATAGAAATATGGAAATGAATACAAAGATAATGTTATATTTTTTATTGGGACTATTATCACCTTTTTTCCTGTTGTAACCTATTTAAAGCTTAACTTATATCTTAATTGGTTCTATGTTATTTGTATTATTTTATCTGAGTAATTATATCGATTATTTAGTTCTCAAATCTAAATTTCCTCCAACTTTATCCCTTGTTTTGTGTTCAAAGGTATCTGTGGAATTCCTTTGGCATCTCATCTCCGTCGCCATCTCGATAGGTTTTTAACAAGGTGCGATAAACAAGGAATTAATGCCCTGCAACGATGACAGCCCCGCACAGTGAGCGCCGGAATTAAATTCCACATAGCGCTCGGCGGGCGCCTTCTTCTCCACGCGAAAGCTGGGCTGCTGGGAAAAGGGTTTCTTCTGGTGGGCAAGGGGAGGGGAGGAGCAATTCATAATTGTCATTTATTTATTGCTCAGATATTGCGGGCTTGATTTTACGGGCGCTTATTAAAATGAATTTTTCAACACACACACACACACACGCGTGCGTTATCTGATAGGCAATTTGATCGAAAGCTTCGATATGTGTGAGTGTGTGCTATCCCTATTCCCTTTTCCTGTCTTTCTCTCTCTGGCGTGTGTTTTTATTACAACTGAGCGCCACCCGCTGCGCAGGCGTGTAACTTTTTTTTACGATGCTGTTTTCGCCGTTCGCTTTGTTCCGTTGTCCTTCGGGGTCTTCGCTGGTCGCTGTTCGCCTTTTGTCTTCTGCCTAGAGCGGGTGGCTATAGCGCTCTCTTTTACGCCAAGGGTACACTCTTTCTGTTGTCTCAACTTGATGCACTTGAAGAAATTGTGCATTATGTTATGTAAGAGTCTTTAATTATAATAAAACACACGAACAAAAAGGGTAGAGATCTGCTAAAAGGCTTAAAGAGTCTAATGCTTATCTGAACACTTTTAGTAAATAAAAACTATTTTAAAAATGTAATATCTGTATTTCTTCATATGATTATTTATCTTAAACCTTTTAGTACACCTTTATTTCTCTCAGTGCCTTGCTATTTTGCAATTTGTTCACTCCTGGCGGTGTTCACACCATTAAGAGGGGGCCCAACGAGAAGCTGCTTTGTTCTTCCCTGGCGTTCAAATTAATAGGCAGCCCGAGCGTAAGGATCTATGATTAATGAAGCGCGACTATCGCCGCATTAATGCTGTCAATATATCACAATGTGTACAACACATCGGCTAACCGATTACCGGAGCCCCCCTCGATCAGCAAAGCTGCCATTGTTGTTGGCATTATCCATAATCCAATACCCGATGGGATTGCGTGTGCGCACCGTGGACATCGCGTGAGTAATCAGCGGCATGTGGGTAATGATGATCTCCACTGACGCCTAAAGGATCCTGCCACCAGAAACAAGAAAAAGAAAAAGAAAAAACTACACCAATGCCAACTGCTTGACTCACTCTGGCCACTTTGCAACATGTTGCTCGGTTCATGCAACATCCGTGGCGTTGTCCAACTCAAACCTGTTGTTGTTCTGTCTTATCGCATGCGAGAGGGGCCCAATTAGGCGAAGGACACGAGGGTGCAATCCACCCCCAAGGAGAGCGAGCTTATTGGTGTGACCAGCTTTTAAATAGGTTTGAAATTTATTCAAGTCTGGATATAAAACAGTTAAGTTCTAAGAAAATAGATCATATTGATTGGGAGGATAATGATAAAGTAGTTTTAAAATAATTAAATCAGCTTATTATTTTTATATACGAGTTTATCAAATTATATACCAAAAAAATATATAACATATATAATTTATAAAAAAAAAAATTAGCTACTATTATCTCATCTTCAGGGAATATGTTATAAAATTATCTAAGCCCCAAATATAGCTTTATGCAGCTTTTGTTTACTATAAAAGGGTCGCTCCATTTTCTCTAAGTTACCGCCAAAAATGTTCACTGGTCAAGCGGAAAGCCACCCCTGAAATAATCTGCATTTCTCTCTCACTTTTTCAAACGCAAAGAGTAAGCCCAAGCTAGCGAAATTATAGCATGCAATTTTGTACATACACCGTTAGTTTTCGCTCTTTCCGCATAAAAACAGGAAAGAGCGTCAGTCATTTTCTCTTTTATTTCTTCTTTGGCATCGGCAGCGCTGCCAACGTCGCGGCTCGAAGCTCCTGTTGCAATCAACTCGCTCTCATTGCGCTTGTTGTTGTTTTAAGTTCTTCCTCTTTGCCAGTTTATTCCTCTTGCTGCTCTTCTTCCTCTGCTTCTTCTTGTTATTAGCCTCAAGTGGTGGGCACACACACACACCCCGTCCCCGTCTCACCTATCCTTGGAACTGCTCAAAACTGGCCGGTCTCCAGAGCATATTTGTTCCAATAAGAAAAGCCAATGCTCTGCTTCGGCTGGCCGAGACCGAGGCAGAGCCAGCAGCAGAGGCAGAGGCAGCGACAGCGACAGCAGCAGCGAAATATATCGGAATTGTCGGCCAGTTTCGCATCGCATTTTGTTGGGTTCGCAACAACAAAACATAACAAACCGCAGAGTCGCGAATCGCTTGGCAATCGAAATCCAAAAACAAAAACCGAAATTACACACAAATAAAACGAACAAATCGAACTCGGGCTTTGACTTAATTAAACAATAACACTAAGCCATCAAAATAACGCCAAAATGCTATTTAAAAGGCCATTAAACCAGGAAATGTCTAGTTAATTATGCAAATGCAAGCCATAAATAACACAAGTTTAGTGCGTGTGAGCTTAAACACTATTGTTGACCACCCTTTGCGTTTCATAGTTATTGTTTTTCTTTTCTTTGCCATGTTTTTGTTTTTTTTTGTTGGTTGGGGAAAACACCACCCTGTTTGCGGTGAAATGTGAAAGAAAAACGTTTTCCGCCGCCGCGTTCATTTGAGCCTTTTAAGCCGTTTAGGCAAAAGGATCTCTGCCGGCAAGTCCGAAGGAATAGACAAAAAAAACGAACCCCTTTTTGGCTTAGCTTTCAGGGACTTAAAGTATGGGTTTCCGCTTTTTAACTTTCCTGGGGGATGGTCAAAAGTGATTCATAAATAGGTAGAAAAAGTTAGGGGGCACAGTGAACGCTGAATAGTAACGAAAGCTATTGAATTTATTGTATTTAAAGTTAAAAAAAATAAATACTAATAGAGAACAAGTTAAGAAAAATTTGTTTAAGAATTTAAACTTGTTTTCTTAAACTTTGCAAGAATTTTAAAAAGATTTTTAAAGATTTTTCTGGAATAGAATCGTATAGTAGTCTACAAAACGAAATATCTTCAGTAACCTTGGTTTATAAACTTCCATTTAATAAACTCTTTCAATAAAAATTAAAAAAACAGTCTCCGAATAAATAATGGTTCCAAACACACATTAATTTCTCGGTTATCAGCTTCCATGATCGCCGTTTATGTTCGCCAAGAATCCGTTACTCTCCAGTCTCCAATCTTAAAGTTCATTATTCTCCGCACAAATCACCTATTTACTCTTTGGCAGGGCACACACGTGTTGTTGGCCCTTAGGCCTACTCTTAAGCCACATTATACTCTCTCTGCGCAGTCTCTGGCCTTCGCTGCTTTCTACTCCTGTCGCTCTGCCAGTCTCTCGGCTTCTCTTAGCCTCTCGCTCTCTCCCAGCGAGAGTCTGGCTGTTGTAAAAGCGCAGCCTGCCTGCTGCTTGTTCTTCCACGCGTTTTTGACACTTGTGACATTTTTGACACACAAATCAATTGTTACGTGAATTTTCAGCGCTGCAGCAGCAGAGGCAGCAGCGACCAGCGACATCGGGTAAACGCTACGAACAAAAATCTTCATAAATCGGCTAATAAAATCTGATAAAAAAATAGAGGAAATTTTTTTGGGCTCACGCGGAGTTTTTATTTTGTCAGCCGGTTAAAAAAAAAGTGAGATTTCCGTCTTGGAAGCGGCAATCGTTGCCTACTTTCGTGCGCTGCGCGTGTGTGACATAATTTCGCCGAAAACTTAAATTTTAAGCATTTCCTCGAACAGCAGAGCCTCGCTATCGTGACCTCAGAGTGCATAACATACATCACACACACTCGCCAACACACAACCAGCACACAGAGCCCCCGTTTTTGGGGGCCTTCTTTCTGCTGCAAATCGATTTCTGTTTCCGGCATTTTTCACGTGGCTGCTGCTGTCCCCCCTCCTAACACTGAGCGAAATTAGATAGGTTTCGGTTTGAAATTATCAAAAATTAAAAGAGAAAATATTGTTCTATAAGAAAAAATAGAAATATAACTTCTTTGTTGAGGCTAAACTTGGATAAGTTTTGGTATTATGATTAAATTTAATGTTTTTCATAACTAACTGAAGCTTAAAGCAGTTATAACCTGAAACTTACAGTCTTTTTACCTTTTATTACCTTTAAAATCAACTAAATAATTTTTATAATAAATGAAAACCATTATCCTGGTTTTGTACCATATTTTAAGGACCTTTAGAAGCTTTTAAATTAAAATATAAATCAAGGTTTAAGCGTTACTTAAATCATAATATTTTCTGCATATTTAATACTTAAAATCAAGTGCTTAAAGTAGGGAAAATATTATGCATTATGTTCTTAGTGACAACGAAATGAAAGTCATATTTTTCCCCAGTGCCCCTTTCGTATGTTTCGTGCAGTTTTGGCATTTTGCTGCCATTTCCCGCTGTTGTGTTGCCGCCTAACGATTTTTCCCGCAAACAACACACGGCAAAACTGAACTGAAACGTGTCAGAGGCCAGAGCCGAAAACCAAAGGCAGAGCCACATAGCCATATAGCCATAAAGACCAAGCCAGAGCTAAAGCCAAAACGGCAAAAGGCGGAAAGCCAGAGAAACGAGAGAACATTAACATTAAGGTGGCAGAATGTACGGCCGTAAATCGCCAATCGTAAACAGTTTTTGGATTGCGGAATGAGGATTGCGGGGCTGGCAGCCGCCAGCTGAAAGTAACAGTCAGCCTGGTTTATCGGAATCGTTTTTGATTTCCTGCCTCTGGCCTGTATTCCGTATTTTCGTACATTCGTATTTCCCATTCCGTGTTCTGCTCTGCTTCTGCCCATTTCCCATTTACCATTTCCCTTTTCGGGGCTTTTCCTCAGTGCTGGGCTGTGCTGTGCTGTGCCTCGGTCTCGGTTTCGGTTTCAATTTCAGTTCAGTCAGTCAGCTGCTGCTTTTCACGTGGCACGTGTCGTATGAGTAATATATATATACGTTTTTTTGGGCTTCACTTTCTCGCCTGCAGTCGCCCCTCTTTCTCTCTCTCTCTCTGTCTATCCATGCCACACCAGAACACATAATTAAAAATGCTTGAAGGGGCAGCAAGAAATAACAATAATCAAAGACTGTTCAATTGATATCAACCTATAAAACGTTAATTAAACAAAGTGCTTAAGAAAATCCATCAATCGCAATCGCAAAGTGTTCAAAATTCTAAATAAATCAAATAAAATATATAAATAACTGCAAAATATATAAATATATTATATATAAAGGAAGAAACTGTTTGAATAATTGGCCATCGATTCACACCGAAATCGCATTCTAAATGTTCGACTGGATTGAATTTAACAAAGAAGCGTAGACGAAATACGAATGCAAATTAGATGCAAAATAAATGGGTAAAATGAGGTCAAGTAAATACGATGTAAGTATTACAGTTTTTAACTAATGTTGTTTAAGGTTTTTATTAAGTTAACACTAAAGAATTAATTAATAAATATATTTAAAATATTAGTAAACTAAATACTGTAAAAATGGCACTTATGAGGGTGACCCCTATGAGGTTACATACATATTTCCAGAGATAGTTTTTTGATATATAAGTATACATTTATTAAATAAAATGTATAAAAGAAGGGGAAAATATTGCAAAAATAGTTGTATAGTAAAAATAATCTTTTAGTTATTTATTATATAATTTACATTGAACTTAAACGCTTAATTCCATGAATATATTAGCCAAAATAAGTGCTTTATATATGTAACATTCAAAGGCTTCTGTTCTTCCGATTGCTTTAATGAGTCACATATTTAAGATTATACAAAATCTTTATATTTTTCTTCATGTGAGTTTATTTTCTTGAAATCGCATTCTTCTTATAAATTCTTATAAATCGCTTTCTTGTCCAGAAAAATCTCTATAATGTTCTTAAAAATACAAGAATATTTGTTTCTTTAAAATTTCCTTACTTTGAATATTTATTTTTGCCAGAAAAGTATTTGTAATGCACTTAAAAATAGAAGAATAATTGTTCCATGAAGATGTACCTGTCTTTTCTATAGCATTTTTGTAAAAAACAGCTTAGGTAATGTTCTCTGAAAAACAATTCCCCTGGAATTTCTTTCTCTCCCTCCCTGCCTTAATTACTTTATTTATTAAATTCCTCAGAATCTACTTTCACTAAGTTCCCCCTGAGATTGGCCATCAATCTTGGTCCAAGGGGCCACGAACCCAATTGAAGGTTATGCCATATCCCGGCCAGACTCCAGGTGGTGGCATCGAACCAAACGGAAAAATTTACATAATCACTTAACTCATGGCCCACATTTTAGGCGATTATCGGCCAAGACAAGGAACAAAAAAAAAAAAAACAAAGCCCCGGCCAGACTCAGACTCGGCACATAAATTAAGTGCAAAAACGGAAAACGGACGAGCTGTCTGCCCTTAATCTTGAATTACAAATCGAGTGCAATTATCTGACGGCTGCAATGAGAGTCTTTGGGTTCCGAGTTCGAGGAGCTACCATTCCCATACCCCAGACCCATGCCCCTCGGCGGCCACTCAGCAATTTGTTTTCACACTTTACGATTTGCATGGCCGGTCGGATCGGTGTTTTCGATAAGCGTCGACAAGGAGGTTTCTTTGGGAGTCTCCTCTCCGTTTGGCTTTGGCTTTGGTTTAGTTTCTTGGCCAGAACCCCATTCCCTAGCTTCTAGCTGGCATGTTGGCCGGGTTGTTGCCATTGGCGCTACTGTGTGTGCGCCTCTTTAAATTTCGCATTTAATTGATTTGTCAACACAAATGTCCGTCGCGGCTTCCTGGGCAACTAAGCCGCTTACTGGCCAGAGACCTGGCCTAAACACACAAGTTATGCCGGCATAAATTGCCGACTTTAGTCTTAGCCTCTTTCTCTCTCTGTCGTTTTGACTGGAAAACGAAAGTCAAGTGCTGGCCGAGGGCCAAACGTGGCTCTAAACGAGACTTCAAAGGCGCATCCGGCGCATCGGCGCATTGCTAACTGCAATCATCAATCAAAATGGGGGGGATAGTAATGTGTGTGTGTCTTTGGTCACTCAATGGACTAAAAGTTGCCAACTCATCACTGCAAATGCTCCCTGATTCTGGATCAGAATCCAGAGC
Source organism: Drosophila parvula (assembly GCA_018904695.1). NCBI lineage: Eukaryota > Metazoa > Arthropoda > Insecta > Diptera > Drosophilidae > Drosophila > Drosophila parvula. The sequence continues at coordinate 24,861 of JAEIIG010018035.1, forward strand.
TTCATAGCTGCATAGTCCCTTCTGTGTGGGCACTGGCAACGTGCTTGGACTCTTGATTCTCAATGGGAAGCACTCAGTCGGGGGATTGGGTATGGAAACTGGGTAGTGAGTAACTTGGAATGGGGGTCTTCACAATATTTGGACACTCTTTGATCATGATTTATGGGATTAAAGTACATTAAATTAATTGTTCTTTGAAGGCATGTAAAATAAGGAAGTCTTAAGGGGTAGCTGGCTCAATTTTAAGGCACAATTCCAGCATTACTTTAAGACCAAATTGTATTTGAATAAATACAGTGATAGTATTTATTATATATATATTATTGTATATATTTATTATTTATTGTAAGTATTTAATTCATTTTTACTCTTCTTTTTCTGCATTTCTCCACTGTTAAGTCGCCTTTGTCCGCTGACACTTGACCACATTCTTGATTTCTCCTTGTATTTTTAGGTAGCGCCATCGCTGCCTTTCCTGAATCTGAATTATGTTGTCAATTCCCCCCTCAGACTCTTTGTTGCTTTTCTCGTCAGCTCCCTGACTGCTTTTGGCTTTGTCTTTTGACTTTCTGGCTTTTTTGCAAAATGCGAACACGCGCCCCAAAAAGCACGTGGGCGGAAAATATCTGCCGCCGTTCGCGTCTCTTATTTTATTCTGTTTTTTCTTTTTTTTCGGGGGGAGCTTGCTCCATCTGTGCGGCGCTTATTAATTGTGTGCGAATGTTTGCACAATTTGTCAATATTATCGCACAAAACATGACCATTGGCAGGCGCCCCCGCGGCTCCGTGGCCCCATAGCCCCTTTTAACATCTTGTTCAGCTACCAAAAAGAGTTTGCCTAAGTGATTTGTGATTTATGAATTCAGTCGATTTTCGCCTGCATTTGTAATGGGATGTGGCGGTTTGGGGTTTGCCACCTAAATGTGGGTGCAGAGGGAGAATAATATCAATACCGAAGGGAATGAGAAAATATAAATTAAGTTTTTGATTTTATTATATTTTTTAGGGTTTAGGATTTATATTTGTGCCTGATTTACGTCTTAAATTAACTAATAATATACTTGGTTGAATAATCAGGTATCTTAGCCTTTTAATATCTTCAGAGATATATTATTTGATTAGTCTTTAATTGTCTTTATTATTTTATCATCTTATTTATATAATATATTGCATTAAAACACTATAAACTACCATACCCTTTATATTTCATATTTAATTTTCTTCATAGTTAAGTCTTAGACATATTTCCTTGCCGTGTATCTATATATCTCCCTCCTTCTCTGTCTCTATCTATATCTATATCTCGGTCTCGTTGGCCTGGGGGCCTGACTATTTGCTAATTCCCCGGCTGGCAACCGGGCCCCCTTCCCCTGTCCCCCCCACCGCCCCGAACGTCTGGCCAATATGCTTTACGACTTTATAATGCCCGGTTAATTGGGTCAACCAGGCCGTGCAGGGGGAGGAGTCGACGCATGTTTCAAATGTTTTGATAAACGCGTTGTGGCATTACCTCCTGACACCGCTCATACATATTAATGCCAAGCCGGCGTCTTGGCCGTCTTTTTTGCCTTCAACCTAGTGGCAAGCTCGGGTAGCAGGACAGTGAATGGGTATCTGCAACTTGGCTCCCCCACCAGCATTGAGTGGGAGTTTTTTACAGTGCTGATTGGTGGCTACCGTCAGGATCTGTCAGATCCGCAATTTAACTTCCTCTTCAAACAGGAAATGGAATTAAGGAAAAGAAGTTCCTTTAACTACAGGGGATTGTCTTTCAAAATCTTATTTATAAAACCCCCAGAAAACTGAACTAAACAATCTTAATGCCATAAGCTTCTCTTGCATGTTTCTCATGTCCATTTTCCATTACCTAATGCAATTTGACAATATTTTAAAGCGATTTCGGGTAATTTCCAAATTAAGTGCCTCATGTTAAGGGGCGTCTCCGCTGGGTCTCCGACTTAATAGAAAGCGAAAACTCGACAATTTTCCACAACTACCAATGCGGCTGCTAAGCCGCGAAAGTAAATAATCCAATTATCGCACACATGCGCGCCCATAGCATAAATAAAATCATTTGATAAGACAAGCCATAGACCAAGGAGACCGGGGAGCACTCCAAACCGAAGATCGGGCCACTGTAGTCCGGAGACCGAAGACCGAAGACTGAAGACCGACGACCGAAGACCGAAGACTGTAGACCGAAGACTGTAGACTGTAGACTGTAGAAAAGCGAAGACCCGCAGCGCTTGTAGTTAGGCGGGGAAATTGCATAAACATGTTTGGTAGCCGCTCACTGAGGAAGTAAGTCAGTCAGATGGGGAGTCGACTTTGCATTTGAAATACGCAGCATTAATATGCCGATAAATATTTGCCGCCATCGTGCGACTCTCTTCGGATCTCCTCCGACTCCTATAGCACTGGCCAACAACTCAATTAGATGGCACAGGCCGGGCCAGGGGAGAGCTGTTGAAATTAAATGGCATAAAATATTTCCACGAATGATCATCAGCCGCGATCCTGATTACAATCGTGATCATCATGGGCAGACTATGTGCAACTTTGTCGCGTCCAGAGTGGAGTACCCTGGTCGCTAAGGAGGTTGCTTTTCAAAGGGTATATTAGGCAGGACTATAAATCGTATTATAAATATAAAATAGAACAGATATTAATGGAAATTTATACCCTTATATTATATAATATATCCCCACCAAGTAATAGTATATTTTTATATCCAGGCAACATTATTTAAGCCAGAAATTATAGAAATTTCTGTAAGGAATTTATTTTATTCCCTCAATTTAAATACTTTCCCTTGAATATAAGTTTTCTGCACACTTTCTTTGTAAATATTTTCACTGGGTACCCTTCGGGTCGCATCTCTTCTACAGCTCTCTCCTCCAGCTCCCTGGCTTCCCTGCTCTCCTCCCGTCTGATCCCATGTGCATTGTGTCAATGTCAGCAATGTCTCTCCATCTCCATCTACAAGTCCAACTCCATATCCCATTCCACCATCTTTCCATCTGCGTCTGCGTGGCGTGTCAACAATTTGACAGACATTCATCAGCGTTCGCCACTTTGGAGCTGCTGCCTGTGTCGCATACTCAATCAGCCGGGGGTATACGGCGGATTGAGGGGAACCCCAGTGCCAGCACCAGCACCAGCTCCAGCTCCATCTTCAGCTCCAAGTAGTCCCAGTTGGAGTCCCAGTCGGATTCCCAGTTGTCATTGGTGCGCGGCGTTGGCTTTTGGCTTTGTGCCGCGTGCGCATAATTGATTTTTTCGCCGGCGAATCGCTGACTGTTCGCTGGGCCCAAGCCCCAGCCCCAGCCCCAGCAGCTGCCTGACTGTGTTCTCCCTGGCTGCCTTTGTCATATTAATGTCAAAAAGATTGCACTTGATCATGAGTTGCGTGTTTGCCAATTTGTACAGCAGAAGAATGGAGCAAAGAACGTGGGCAGCCGCTCTTCAGCCCGCAAAAGAATTCGCCTGGGAAAGAGCCAGCCAGTGCCAACGAGTGAAAGGAGTGAGAAATGGATGGATGGATGCACTTGTCTCTCCTTGGTGTGGGCGTGCTATTTGCCACACCATGGGAACATATTTTCACAGCACTCTCTCTCTTTCTCTATCTCTCTGAATCTCTTTATAATATATATTATACTGACTGGAAATACCTTAATGATATCGCTAAATATAAACAGCACAGATATTGGCAATATTTATCGATTAAATACCATAAAAATCCAGGTGGCCAGGTCTAGACAATTCACTAAAAATAAAACGTGCGTCAAGTATTTTATCGGTCGCGATCACATGTACCCGTTGTGTGCCGCCTGCATTCCAAGGGGCATTACTGACCTAAGCTACCCAAATAATTAATGGGTGTGAATCAGTTAACGTGACACGGCCAATATAATATTTAAGGGGTTAAGAGCAATAAATATTAATGAGTAGACTGTGGGTTTATGGTGTGAAAGGGTGCGATATTTGTGGGTTTTTTTTTAAAATAATATTTGAAATGTTTCTAAAGGAGTACGGGGAGATTAAAAGATAAAAGTATATAATAAATTCGCGAGATTTGACTGATATCTTCCAATAAATATAATTTGAAGAGTTCCTTAAACTCTGAATTTATTTTAATAAGTAAGTTAAAGTTATAATACTCTATAAATAACCTTAAAATTATGTGGAATAATATCTCCTTAGATCTGATAACTCATTTAACCTATAATATCATACCTTACCATGATAGTTCTTTCCTTTGAACAAACAAAGTCTATAAATTTGCCTTATAAATTCACCTTTAATTGTCGCAACTTTTCTACCCTATAATTTCCCTTGACGTCTTTTAATTAAAGCCCTGTGTAAATGCTAGTTTGCAACCTTTCAACAACTTCCTGGCCAGCACACTTGATGTTATTGTTCTTCCCGAAGCTCAATTGCCATTTAATTACTTCATTTAACATCGCCAATAATAGCAACAACACTCTCCCATTGAGAGGATTGCACATGTTGAATGCAATTACTGGCGAAGCATTTAGACGCCAATAATTATTGGATATTCATATTGCAGTCGGACAACAAGTTTGCCAGACGCTAAAAGCTAATGGAGAGGGGGCTAGGAAGGGGGTATACAAGGGGGGGATATTAAAGGGGGTCTCCCATTGTTAAAGGGGGAGGTGTGAGGCAGAGACACCCCCACAACAACACACACATTGCATTGACATTGAATTGCATCTGTTCGAATGCCCAACAGCAAAGTGCCAACAGACGTTAAGATGTGATTGCTCCTTCACCATTTATGGTTCGAGGGGTATAGGGGATATATATAGCCCCCTTCCCCCCTCACAGTTATCGGAAGTGCTATGGCTCAAGTTGTTGTTTTCGCTGGGGCTCTTAGGGCACTCGGTCTTTATTAGATGACAATTCGAGAGATGATGATGTTAATGATGCTGATGGGTGTTGAATTGAATCCAAATGGGATTTGCTTTATAAGAGGGTGATGATGATAGAGAATAGCTTGAGAAAGGGGTTTTGGTGGGAGAAAAATTGAACTAGGGGAAGTGAGACCTTAGAATTTAGTTAGGGGATAATTTTCAGGGATCCAAATACTATTTCAAAGGAGGACTACCATTTAGTTTCTTCTTTGGTAAGTCAGAAATAAAACTTCTCCAAGTAAGACCTAAGTATTATCTTTAAGAATAATCTTCAGAAACTTGGAACTCCTTTTACCTTCTTCTTAAAGAAGAGAGTTACTTCACCTACTAGTTCTTAATCCCTATATCATTCCTTAATCCCACTTTATCACCTTAAAACATCACTCAACACCTGAGTCATATCGTTATCGAAACCCCATTCTCCCGCGACACTTGTCAAACGGGTTTTTAGCCCCCCCTTTCCAGCCATTAACCCGTTGATGTAATCTATCCGAGGTGCCACATATTATTCAATTCAATCGCACTATTGCATAAATCTCTGACCAGCAGCACAGTCACCCCGTTGGGCACCCAGTCTCCCGGGTAATTCATCAAGTGCCGCCGGCCGGTTGTCATTATGTCAAGTTCGTTGGGCAATCCACTAAACTAGAATCGTAATCAGAGTTCCCAAACCCTGAAACTGCCACTTCCACTACCATGTTAACCATTTACCACAACTTAGTAGTTGGTGGCTCATAAAAATGGCAATCACATTTGCATTGCATGCTCTCTCGGACATCATACTGCGCATTTTCAATTCGTTTCGATCGTTGCCCGATACTATATATACTATACTCGATCGCTACTCACAGTATTTGTTTGTTTTGAAAAAGGGCTAAGCTTAATCCAATAGATCGGATAGATAACACGCAGTTTCCCCCGGAAATCTGTTTACAGCTGACAGGGCCCACTATTTATAGGTCTTCAGTACGAGGTCTTCAAGTGGTGTGCTTAGATTTCCAGAACACTCCTTGAGTCTGGAATTCAATTGGGAACTGTTTTTCTTTCAAGTGGCGGAACTACCCGGGGGGGAAGGTTCAAAAAGGTGGCTATGGTTAAGGTTAACTGGGTTTTTAAAAAGTTACATTGCGGGGTTTAAGGTTAGCTTACAGAGACAGAGACTGGGATGTGACACAGAGATGGGAAAATAAGGAGGTACTACTGGATTTCCATTATGTTTTTCTGAAAGTACAAGCACAAGAGTGTTTAAGTAAGTCCATGATATATATCTCAGCTTTCTTACACACCTCCTTTCACCTATTATACTCCTGTAACCTTTTCCGCTGTCATAAATCTCTACAATCTCAACCAGCCCCGATTTATGTTGCCATTTATAACTTCAACCTTTATGATTGATTAACCTAAAAGCCGCTTAAAAGGCACCTTAAAAGTGAAACAAATTGCTTCTAGAACTTCCTTCCTGCGCTGTCCATTTTCTGGGGCAAGCTGGTTTTGTGAAAACCACACCCATCACTTAGCCAAGTTAATTAAAAGCTTTCAGCGCGGGCTTTTGACATTAGCCGCTAATGTCGCGCCTCTCAAAATCGTTGCTGCTGGCTCCCGTTGATAATAATTCGACCGGGTTGTCCTTGTGCGTGTGGACTGGACTTTTGCACAATTAATTCAGGCAAGCACGGTTCTGTGGCGACAATTAAGAAATTCCTGCCGGCTGCTCAATAATTTTTATCACATACATTTTTTATCGCAAATATCACAACTTCATCAGCAATCAATGCGGCCAACGGCAGTGGCAGCAACATGGGGCGGGCAGGCAGACAATTAGCCATAAAATTAGCTGCAAGTTGGCTCAAGGAATGCGCCATGTCGATGGCCCAGTCGCTCGGCGGTGGCAAATTGAAAACAATTTTAGATATTTGCATATAAATGCAACCTGAGACGCAGCGATAGCAGCAGTAGCAACATCTACAGCAGCTGCCTACTATAGTTTGCCCGCCTCTCGAATGTTGCCAGCAAATGTTGCTGCCACACAGTGGTAAACACAAAGATAAAGTTTAAATTTCTATTAACAATAAATTGGAAATATAAATTATAGTTTGAGATGGCAAGGACTGAAAATAATGCACAAGGGAATAAGTTTGTTTGAGATTTTACAGAAAATGTGACTTGGGGAAATAATTGCTTATAAATAATAGGAATATATATATTATATTATATATTATGGAACTTTTTGCTACAAAAATAAGTAATAAATCAGTGAATATTCACGATTCACATAGCTATATTTATTTCTAGAAAGCTGGGAAGTTTTCTTAGGGAGGCCTCGACAACAACATGTTGGTCCCTCGAGCCGGATAGAGATGGGATTCCTCAATCAGCTTCAAAAATCCACAAAATAAATATATACAAATATCAATAGGTTTAAATTTTAATAACCTTTTAATGGCTCAAAATAACTGTTTATATTTCGCAAACTTCCTGCGCACTTACCCCACGGTGCAAGGCCATAAAGTTTATCGGAATCGTATTTGCCATATAGTTATAAAAAAAAAGGAAGGACTATAAAAATGGTGTGGTCAGTGCTAAGCAGATAAAGTTAGCCGGTCAGCCGATAGGCAAACGCTTTTATCAGCCAAAGAATATCAATATTTATATAGTCCAAATGGACTTGGCAACACTTACATATAAGGTAGCACTGATGGCGGGAAGCCGCCGCAAAAGATCGCAACACGTGGTCGCTGCGTTGAATTATTGACATAAGCATATTATACCGAACGGAACACTTGCGAATGCTGTTAAAAAATATTTCCACAAAAGTTCAAACTACATTTCACGCCTAATTTCATCTGACAACAACAGCGACAGCGAAAAGTTGGGGGAATATTTTTACACATTTTTCTGCGGGTCCAGGAGGGGCTCTGTGCTCTGTGCTCCGTGGTGGCTGCTGTGTTAATTTGAGACATAATTGCAAGCTTGCCAGGATGAAAGAGGGGTTAAGAAGAGGGGAGGGGGAGGAGGAGGGGGAGGGGGTTGGCAACTTCCAGAGGCGTGGTGGCAAAGGGGGACAGCTGCGCCGACTGGTTATGACAGCAATGACAGCTGCGGCAGCGTCGGCATTTGAATAATTTGCAATTAAACGCTCCACGCGGCTCAGCAATTAAGCGAGGAGTCACGGGAATGGGGCAGGGGAGGAGCGGATGCACTGAAAGAAATTACATTGTATACTTCTTCTTACCAAGAAGAAAAGAGGCATTCGAAAATGTTCAGTAAATGTAGAAGCTATTAAAAAAGTAACTTAATCATATTCTTTTTGTAGAAATCATTCTAAAAAGAAATCTTTCTAAATCAAAGCATATTTAATATATTTAATTTCATAAGAAATTATATTTAATATTATTCTTGTTAAAATTTTTCTTTGGTGCACTTGGGGGAGTGGGAAAAAATGGCAAACATTTCCCCCGTGGCCAAAAGCGACACACGACGTATGCGTAATATTTGAATCTGTTTTGCGGCTAGCTGGTCGCATTGTGAACGGGTTTATCTGGTAGGTAGGTAGTCCGGCAGGCAGGCAGGCAGGCCGGCAGGCAGTCAGTTAGTCAGTTAGTCGCAGGACAGGAGTCCCAGGCACAGGCTGAGAACCAACGAATCCAAGTGTCCACGTCCATCAGCTGTCCGTCCGCAGCTGCTGAAAGTTGATGGCCCGCGATGAAGACAGCGGACCGGTCAAAACCAACACCCAACTGTGTTTCCAATTAAACGCCGCTTAGCCAAACAACGCGGCCAACAACCCAAGCAAACCAAACAGCCAAAACGTCAAGCGCAACTTTCAGTTTGCTTTACGGTTAGCCAGCAGCCAAGTTGCACTGAACTTGAATCTTTATGTGGCAGACAGATTGGGTTGCCAGCCAAGATCAGATCCCCAGATCCACAGATCCAGATCCAGCGCTCGAGATTCAGATACATGGAAAAATAAGTGTGTAAAAAAGTGTGATACGCTCTGACAGACTGAGTAATTGATGGCCAGCTGATTGATTGATTGATTGATGGACTGCCGATTGATTTATGGGCAAACGTGGGGGGTTGTGTTAGATTGCACAGAAATGTGGAGTACTATAAGTGGGGCCTATGGGTTAAGGAGGAAATGTATATATTAGTGAGGAAAGAAACTGATATAATTCCTAATTATTTTGTGAATTTCATTGTGATATTCAGCTTAATAAATTATTAAGAAGATAAACCCTTCTTAACAAAACCTTCCAAAAGTCTCATCAGATTTAGGCATGTTTTTTTTGTTAAATAAATCTAGTTGGTTCTTAATAACCCACTATCAAAATTGATCTGTGAAAATTGCTCATTAGCTGCCCAATCAAGCCCAACTAACGAGTGCCCTTAATTGCAAGAGTTAACCTTCAGTAGAAACTCACAGAAATTAGTTGGATGGGAACCAGCCAAGCCAGCACTTGCTAATGGAAATGCTATTGCTAGTCTCGCTGATTCTGCTGTTTTGTCAATCCTACAGTGAGTAGTCCGCCCGAAAGCTACTTCACCCAGTAAAAGATACATTCTTTATGTGGCAATCCAAGCGCTGCGCAGCAAGTTCACCAATGTCAGTGTGGATTGCAGCGATGAGTTCTGCTCCAGCACACGCAGCTGGCTGACCGCCAAAGGCGAGGTGTGCATGGACCTCCACCTGAATCGCACCTTGCGGAACGGACTGCGGACGACGATCACCCTGCTGCAGCTGGTGGACACCGTTGGCAGGGAACGCTACCAGAAGACCCTGTTCAGCTACGATATGGACACCTGCAAGACGCTGCGGGAACTGCTCCAGGCCAGCCTGATGAAGGTCTGGTTTCGGAACGTCTTCAAGTACGGCAACCTAGCGGATCGCTGTCCCATCCAGCCAGTGCGTACCGTAGCTGCACACATTTATCTTTGACCCAGTCGAAGTTACTTCCCCTCTCCCTTACCGCAGGCGGACTACGAGGTGCGAAACTTTCAGCTGGAGAATCACAGCATTCCGGCGTACCTGCCCCCGGGATCCTATCGGTTGCATGACACAAATTACTATGGGAGGCCCAAGGGCAAGCAGCGGCGTCTGGTGGCCACCTTCGTATTGGACATAAAGTTCTATTAAATGGAAATGGAAAATGGAAAATGGGGAAATGGAAAATGCCAATTCGAGGGGCTCAAGTGGGTCACGGTTGCGCTTGGGTTTTACCAAAAAACCAAATCAAAAACTTCTCAAGGAGGCTTGAGACAGGGATTTCCCAGTGAAATTATAGTAGAGGGAAAAACTTAGCTCAAGGTCTTTGCTTTTGGGCCAAGCATTCCTCCGGCCAGCTGACATGGGCCGGGTCTTTAACTAATTGCATAATAAATTCAGGTGAATTTATGTGGCGACTCCTGCAACTGTCCTTGCTCATTTGCGCCGTCAAAAAGTCGCTCAATCTCAATGATTTACGTTCGCAGTGTGCTCCACATAATATTGTTTTGTCATATAATTGTGAATTGTGTGTGCCGTGGGTGTTCCGGTTTGTGGTTTCAATTAACAGGCCTAGAGTTCCCCACAAAATAATGGAGGGAAGTACATGCTACACTCGAAAATTTGTATCAATAAATAAATAAGTGGGACAGCAAAGGGGACTTCCCTGGATCAGTTAAGAGTGTGAAAGTTGAAAGAAAATTGATGTTTTAGTTTAAATGAGTTTATAAATCTTTTAAATTTATTTTTCTACTTAAATTTCACTTGAAATTTGTGGATAAAATGTGGTAACCATCTAAATTTAGCCAAAAATTAAATTTCCAGGAGAGACAAGTAAGAGTTATAGAACTTTAAAATTTAGCAAGGTCTAGTCTACAAATATACTTAAGATATTTGAACAGTTAATATTTATTTAGATATATTTATCTGCTTAAATTTTCCTTTAAAATGTTAAATAAAATGTTTTTCCATCTAAATTTAGACACAGTTATCTGTTCAGGAAAGACAAGAGAGTTATAGTAATACTTAAATCGTTAAGATTAAGCTAGGGAATTTCCTAATAGAAATGGGTACATAATAAATTAACTAAATATATTTAAACAATTAAAATGTTCACAAAAAATACACCTAAATAAATCTAAATAAAATATACGTTGAACAATAATATTACTTGACTTATGTAAGTTCAACAGCAATATTATATATTTAATATACTATTACAGTATTCTACTTGTGTAAGTTACTATTAATAACTTTATTAGAACGCATTTAGTGACTATTATTAAGCTACCATTCATTTATTTTTGCAGGTTACCACAGCTTACGGTCTATGCCAAGATTATTTACCTCCTGATGGTGAGTACAAATCAAACACCTTAGCTTTATGCAATCCAAACACATCAGATCCCTAGTTGAGCTCATCGTAATTAATCATACGCCCTGTTGGCTGTCCCGATGACACAACACCGCAGCTTAGTCAGCCTTCAGTCCTTCACTGTGTCTGGCCGTGACTCTCGGAGCGGGAAGTTCGTCGTCCGGCCCTGCACTGCAACTTTGCAACAGTTTTTTTTTTTTTGATAATCGCATTTAGATATTTGCACCGACGGCGGGAAGACAAATATTGAGGCTCGAGTGCCCTTGAGGGCGAGTATCGACGCGTGCTCAAATATTCGATAATAATATCAAATGTTGTATCACGGTTATATCATCCGCGAGCCAAGAGCCAAGAGCCTCGTCGCCAGAGCCCAGCCCACCTGGCAAGGTCCACACCCAGCTGCCGAAACTATGCCAAATATTTTATCAGCGGAGAAGGGAAATTCCCTGAAAATCACATCGATCTGGCGTTATCAGGCAAATATTTGATAGGCGGGAAAACAAAATCAAAAATAATAATAATAAACGGGAAAAGGCGGGTAAATAATTATAAAAGTACCGAACAAGCCCGAGCGCTAATTTAATTATACTGTTTCTCCGATTCTTACACGTTTCTCCGCCTGCTGCCAATTGGCTTTTGTATTTTTTTACACTTTTAATTTATTTGGCAATCAATTTGAAGTATGGCCGGCGGGGCCGAGAAGTCGGCGGGATGTCGAGACATCGATGTCGGATGTTAATGTGCCGAAATAAATAACTGAAATATCTGGCATTCCAGGGGCGTGAAACGAACTGGCGACGTCTTTGCCCAAACCCCTCCCTGAACTTTCGCCTGTAATGTCAGGTATTTACCTGTTTGTTCTAAATGAACAACAATATAGTATTATGAATTGTGTGTGTTTTTTATTGCGAATAATTTTGGCATGAGTTGGCTCGAGGCTGTTACGACGCGTTGATTGAATTGTTCGCCGCTTCGAGTATTTTTTATTGTGCTCATCATCGAGTGCTTCTTCTCATGCCCTAGGCATCCGTGAAATCTCTGACTCTTGGGTATCGGCTCTGAACCTCTTCATTTACTGGTCAACAACAGCAACTCGAGTATTCAAATAGTGACCCGGCGTTGTGATTATTTTTGGCAATATTCGATATTCGAAAACAAATTCCTCATGCTATCAACGAGGATGTGAAGATGAGACCCAAAGAGAAGTGTTAAAAAATCGCCTTCTTATTTGTTTAAAGAAATATTTGTGGCTATTGTTGGAGTTAATACATTGGGAATAAGTTTTTTATTTTTAGAGATAAACAATACATAAAGTTGACTTCAAAAATATTTAGTATTTTGTCAGTATTATTATTATTGTAAGTATTTTATATTCAGCGATTTAATCAGTGAAACTATAGTAGTTTTTATAGTAGTTAATTTTATATTTTTAGATATGTTTTCTACTAAGAAAGTGTCCATATTAATTGCTTATTATTTCTGTAGAAGATCCCCTAAAAATATCCATTAATATATTGATTTCCATTAACTTTTTCTTCACTTTCCTTATTTATTTCTCGGCCCAAACTTTTCACTTTAAATTTATTTATATTTCGAAGAAAAAACTTGTCCACTTACCCAATGCGGATATTAAAATTCAACCTCAGAAAATTTTAGTAGTTTATGGACATAAGTTAGCACATAAATCAAGATTTTATGACCCGATATATAATATTATATGTCTTGTTGTGGAATTTCCAGCCATGAACCTTGACTCCACGGACGCCTCTGACTCAGTGCACTCGTAGTACTCGGATGTGTCGGGAAATTGAAGGCTCCTTTATAGCTGACGAACGGATGGATGGCACTGGGTCTCGGAATTTAATATATTTAATGCAGGCAGAGTGCCTGTCCGGGGGGTTAATATAATATATATTTACAGGCGGCACCAAATCGGCAATGAACGTGTGCCGAGCAAATAAATGAGCAATCAAGGGCCAAATTAGCGGCGCTTTTTATGGTGGCTTACATTGGGGCTTTTGATAGTGTCGATTTTGTTTTTGATTGGCGCCACCAGACGGCAAAGCAATTGTGGTTCGGATAGGTGACTTGCACTACCAAAGATATGTGTACTTGGCCATAAGCCTCAAAAGAAAACTCGAGTATCTGTGATGAAATTAAATGAAATTTGAAATGTAAAATGTATCTTTAATGGGTATTTCTTACAATACTTGCTATAATCTTATCGAGTTGGTGTCTGTCTCAGCCAAAAAATAATGCTGAAGTTCCTCAATGAAATCCAGATAACACGGGATTTATCTGTCACGTAATTTCTGCCCAAAGTTTCCATTGAGAGACGATATTTTTGGGGTTTCTAATCAAGTATGTAGCATTACCTTTAAGAACTTTGTGTTGGTTTTTTGTTTTTGGAATAGTTTGAGAGAGGAAACCCCTTGAAATCCAACTGGTTTTGCCTATAGCCATAGAGAAAATAATGAAATAATTATTTATTAGACTGAAAAATTGTTAAAAATAAATAAATAAGATTAGAAGAATTTTGATAGGGTATTAGCCTTTCTTTAATTTAAATTATAACCATATTTTTGTCTGCCAAGAAGTTGCTAAGAGCACCAGGGTTTATGACACAAATTAATGATAACTGTTCTTCGTTCTGGTTGTGGTTTTATTAGTAAGTTTAACCGTTTCGTTGGTCTATTATTATTGGGTGCTGTTTCTCCTTTCTTTCACCTCTCGTTGCTTGGCCCCAAAAAAAGCATTCTTGCTTATCAGGAAATTATTTCAAAACGTTAATTGAATTGTCAATAGATGGGGAAGGCAGTTCTCTGCCTTTTCTTTGGTGTCTGGGGGCCTCCGGCAAGAACTCCTCTGATAGCGTTAGATATAGAGGTGGTATATATATGGTACATATACTTCTTGGTATTGCCTCTATAAATACCAAGAGCTAAGTGTATGTTAGTCGGTCTCTAATTGCATTTACCAGATAAGAGCTGAGCTCTCTCTCTGGCACCCACCCGAATATATCCAAGCCCCCGCGGTCGCTGAGGAACTTGTTATTGTTTTTATTATTATTCTCGATATCGGGCTCGATCGATTCCGTTCCCCCATTCCGGGTGATTATCTTGATCGGCATTGTTTTGGACAACAGCGGAAAGTTTTTGTCGCGTTTTAAAAACGTGCTAGCCCCGATAGGAGAGTTGGCGAAAAAAAAACGTGTTTTCCGCAATCATTCCGTCTGGCATTGATAAATCGGGCTACCTCAAGAATGCCACACGAAAGCATCGGGTTGAATGATAGTTGTTGACATAGGGGAATCCCCCCCAGAGTTTAAGAAGCAACATAGAGGTCAAAGCAACTGAAATGTTGATTAACTAGTGGCCTTATTGTGGTTAATTTATATTAGAATGCCTGTACTCTACTTATTTTTTATAGTTACTTCCATTTTATAAGATAAGTTGGCACTGACAAAGGGGAATCCCCTAGATTCAATGTTAACTCAAAGGTCAATTGGCCAAGTTCATGATCTTTTGAATATATTAAGGCTTCAAGCTTTAACCACAGAGTTTTCTCATTTAATATAATTTTTTAGAGCTATAAACATAATAATAAATAAGAAATACCTACAGATTGTGCCAAGATGAGTTTATTTTATAGAACTCAACTTGTTCTAGTAATTATCTCTGTTCTTTTCTTTTATTTATTAATTAAATTAGTTGTTATTATTATTTTTTATTCAATATTTTCCACGAAACTCCCCCGAAAGTAGATGCCAAAATGCAGATAAATACCAAAATCAAGCATCGAACTGCCAATCTTTTGTGGCTCCAGGCGTCTGACCCGGCCCCCAGACAGCTTAAAGATATGGAAAAGTGGACAAGAGTGGCCCGAGTTATCTGGACATAATTTGATATGATATGAACAATGATATGATCCCGCCAGCCAAGTCGTAAATTAAAGTTTTTTGGTTTCTTTGCTTGAAAAGCGGGACAATGCCAGCGATGATTTTGATTTATGCGACGCGGCGACAACATTCGATGGTGGAATCGATTCGGTTCTTCGGCCTTAAAAGGCTTTTGCTGTAAAATGCTTTTCCGACTTTCATGCCACGATTTCCGGTTGCCAAAGTGGAGTTTCATCCTGGTCTCTCTCGTGCTCGATGTTGACTCTGCTAATGCATGGACAAATACTGCACATTTTCGCCGGGATAAAACGTTCCGATGTATTCTGGCTTAGGGGAGTATGAGTGTGATATCTGCAAGTTTACCAATTGATATCCCCCAGATAAACTGCCCTAGTCCGCGTGTCGTATTGCTTTATCTTTCGATTTACTACGCTCCATTAGGCCTTGATTTTGTGTAAAAACAATCGCCATTCGGCCTATCCTTTGCTATCATATCTCTAAAAATGTTATAAATACCGCCAGTAATTTGCCAATCGCACACCTTATATAAATTTAATTCCGTCGCACTTGGCCAGACATGTGCTTCGACTGGCTCCTTATCAATAGTCGGTCGCTGCGAAATATCATCTGAAGCACGGCCAAAACGAGTACGTCTAAAAAAAGGGCCAAGATGCTTAAGCCCCCGCCTAATATAAGCCTGGGGCAATTAGGCTCCCGAACAATTAAAATAAATGGCAACTTAAGATGGGACCGGCTAACTGCGCAGATGTTTCGCTCGGTTATTACTCGGAATAACAAATTGGTCTGGCGAATATTTGCCTTTTATTTTTGTTTTTTTTTTTATGTAAATATTATTGTCGCACGCGAAATTGATGGGGCACAGTGGGGCCAAGTCGAGATAGTGATCGTAGTACAGGTAGTAGCAGGTAGTCGGGGAAGAAAGGTGCCCCCCACAAGGCGCAAACGATATAATTTATACATTAATAAATGCTGCACAAACATTGGATTTATCAATTGGTGCGCGAATGTCAGTCAGGAATGTTATCAAAAGGCACTGGGAGAAAAAGGGGGAAGAACTAAGGCGTGTCATCATGATATATTCTTTATTTTTTATTCAATAAATATTGTTTTTACTGAGTTAATAATTGGTTGGGTACTTGAATGTTTTTAAAAAGAAAAGAGTACTACAACTTCATCAAAAAGTGTTTAAAAGTTTAAATGAAATGCTTTATATTAAAAAATTAGAGTATAACTTTTTATAGCACACTCTTGGGCTTAAAAAAATTTAGGATTTTAAATCTCTGCAGATTTCTGTCTAAAAAGTAAGGTATTTCTCATGTTATCAAGTTGGTCTAATACTTTGATAATTTAAATTTCTTTTCTAAACTTAAGGCCCTTTTAAAAGTTTCCAAAAGTAGCCAATAAAATGTTTTATGTTAAAAAATGTAATAACATATATTTGCAGCATACTTTTCGGCGTTAAAAAAAAGAGTTTTCAAATCGCCAAAAAAATCTTAAGTCCAGGCATCATTTTCGTTTTTATACCTTTTTCGTCTATGCATTCTATTGGCAAGTGTTTGGGAGGATAACCACCCACCCACACCCACTGGCCGCCGCCCAACTACCCCGCCTCCTTCTTCGACAGCCCCCCCGCCCAACACCATCTCCCTCCTCCCCTCTGATAGCAGGCAGACGAAGCTCAAAGCAATCTTATCGGCCTGCTCTTATTGATTAATATAAAGATACTGACAGGCCCGAACGAACGAACAGGCGGGTGTGAGGGCTCTCGCGGGTATCTAACTGGGGAAGGCTAACGCGAAGACCCGACCCTACTTGCCATGCCTTACCTTACCTTTTGCCTCGTCTTACCTCGTCTTTTTTTCCCACCTGCCTGACTGGCTGGATGGCGCTTGCCGGGTGACATATAGAGCAAACAGAGAGACACAATTATTTTTCCATATTATTGTTATTTGTTATAGTAAATGGCAGATATGGCGGCATGCCGCAGTCGAGCTCCTTTCGGACTGTCCTATCTGACACGCATTTCTCCGCCTTTTGGCGCCCTCACAGCGTCGATAAAGCGACGTCGGCATTGAGTGACGGCAGTGCACTGAGCAAAATTCCCAGGGCTTGCCTTAGCTTGCCCCAGCTATTTGCGCACTTAGATAAGCGCCTTTTTGGCAGGCCATCGAAAGTGATAATCGATTGGCTTTCAGGTGTTGCTCTTTATATATTTTGTGTTTTTTTTATTTTGGTTTGCTGGTGGCAGGAAGCTTTGTCTTGGCGCGGGGTTTTATTGCGCGGAATTATCGCAAAAACGGAAATATAATGGCTCCTGTACCATAAACGGGGTTATCGGTAATTATTCATGATAAATAATGGTAAAGGAATTCTATTTTGAAATTGCTTTGTAAGTGGCCAGGAATGTATTAGCGTTGCTTATCAACTGAATAATATATGTATATATACTTTAAGGGGATCTTTTTTGCCAAGTTCCGTTGGCTGGTTTATTTAATCAGCAATTAAAAAGCAATTAAAGCTACAGTATTGGTGCTTAAAATATGTTCTAGGGTGCTGGGGTTTTTAAAACGCTTTAAAAAGTGTCTTAAAGTATGCAATACAATTTTTATGGATTGTTTTTTACGTTTTAATATTTGTGTAGCATCATTTTGGACGCCTTTTCAAGTGTTTTAAAAGAACTAGTAATATCTGTAACACACTCGATTATTTTTTCTTATTTTTAAATAAAACAAATCGATGACAAATAGCTTCATTAATCTTTGAAAGATCTGTCGCTTATATAAGTACATTCTTTCATAGACTTTTCTTTGGAAATTGTTGAAAATAAACAGCATATAGTTAAGCTACTTTCAATCTTTTAAATCCTTATATATTTATTTGATTAAATATTAAATATTTAACTTATTCGCCTTACTAAGAAGGTATATTTGCTCTGATTAAAATCCCATTTCTTATAGAAATAAAATATGCATCACCTTCTTAACTTTTAAACCTTAATTTATCTGTATAAGTATACTAATTACTTATACAAACCTGTAACAAAAGATAGCTATTATAATTGATAATAAACCCTATAAAATCACACCCTTCCTTCCGTTCTTAATGCAAATTTCACCCATTTTAGGTCACCTCAGAATAGGAAATAATGCTATTAATTCGTGATATGATGACTTCACAAAATCTACCCCCCACGATCACTTTCACCCGCCGTTTTACAGCTCACTTGGGCACACCCACCTGTCAGTGCCATAGCTTATGTCAACTGCAAGTGACCCACTTAAAGATCCCTCACTCCAATGTAGTATTTTTTGTTATTATTTTTTACTACCTCGAACTCACAAAAGCCCCGCAGGAACCGCAGCTTTTCGGGGGGTTTTTTCTTTGGGCCCAAAAAGAACTCTCCCTTTCTGGCCTCCGCTTTTATCAGTAACCAAACTTCCGTTCAGTGTAGCCCCTCCTCCACCGTTTATTTCGTTATATAGAACAATCTGAAGGGAGTTGAGCGCCAGGCGGCCGCCTTTTTTTTCTCTTGTGGCTGAGATTGCGATTGTGTTGTGTGGGGCGGAGACAACGAGCTGTTTATGATGATGATTTCTGCCATATCCAGGCGTTATTTATGCCAGTTACCACAGTTCCCGGTTAACTGGAATAGGGCTGTAAAGACACGACTATTTGAGCTGCATAATTACTACATTTACTGGCTGCTTTACTCTGTTGTTTATTTCCTGTAACATGCAAGGCGAACCCATCGCCCGCCGCCCTCCTCTGCGTTGTCTAAAGACAAACATCGGGGCTTTATGTCAGACGCTGGTTCCGCTTATTGCAAAACGCATTTTGTCTTATCAAAAGGCTCTCGGAATATTCCACCTGGCAAAGCCTACTCTTCCATTCTGTTCTATTTGGTCTATCTACAGATACAGAAGACCGGAGGAGGTTCTTTTGTAGAATTAGTGACCCAAAAGCACGCCGTCTCCCTTGAGTTTCTATGCCAACAAGTTTGTTTCCAAGGGCTGGATTTTTATTTTTAGCAATTTTCTTGGGTCAAAATAATTAAAATTCCGCTATATAAAAAAAAGAGAGAAGCTAATAATGAATTTACATGGAATTAAGTTATAACAATGAAGGCTTTTCCAGATTAATAAAGGTAATTAGGTCTAGTTGGGGTTTAGAATGAAAGATATTGTATTTCTTGCTTAGAAACAAGTAGAAAAAATGATGAAATTTAATAATTAAGAACTGATTTCCCGTGATTTTGAAATACTTTTGCATTTCCCAAGCAAACAAACAAACATTTCCACAGAAAAAAAGACCACGATCATCGTTACTGTCGCAACGGCACGAGAATCAAATCAATTAGTGCGCATGTCAAATACCTTGTTGTATTTTGGATTAACAACTGAGGCAACATTTTCAGCGTTATCGATAAAAACGATAAACAAAAAAAAAAAAAAGACGCGAGAAAGCCTTGCCACACGCCAAGCGATTGTAGCACCGATTGCTGACTCAATTGTACTTAAAGGCGCCTTGACCTTGTGGCTTTTACTTAATTACGCCTAAGGATTGCTTAAGATCCTTTATTTATGGGAAGTAAGCCCTAAGTTTTGACCAATTTTTACATATGGCAACACATGCTCCATTCTATTTTCGTTCATTTCCGCCAAAATGGGGTGGAATGGGGTATTAAAAACCGATCGGTTTGGGTTAACCCTAATCCAGCTGTTGGTCAGGGCTATTTTAGTGCCTTGGTTTCTAAAAAGGAAACCATTGTGAGTTCGTTATCACTCTTTGACTTAGGTCAGTCACTTTTGGTAACATCGGTACATAGTTCCAGGTACAGTTGCGTGCAAATTAGCTAATATCTGTCAGCCTTGGGGCTGTGATTCAAAAACCTCAATTAAAATTCCTGTGCGATAATTGAACTGGAGTACCAGCATTCCAGATCTAGGGGTGGCTTGGGGCCATTACCCAACCACTTGACTTCTCCCCACTCGATCGCACATTTTGCAGTGCCAAATTCCATTATCGTTGGTACCAGGGGAACGACCTTAGTCAGGGGTCTTGGCTCTTCAGTCTTCAGTCTACGGTCTGTGATGTTTATGCAAGTTCCTGCTGCCAGACTTTGGCCAAATATTTTGGCCATGACTAGGCGAGGGCGTGGAATGCCAGCCCAGCTCCTATCTGCTATCTGCTATCAGCTATCTGCGCCGCTTCCGCGTCAGTCGTTTGATCAAAGACTGTTCAGACTTCAAACCCTTTCAGCTTTATCTTACCCTGACAGAGGGTATTATAATTTCTTATATATGGTAGAGGATTTGAGGGGATAAGATTGGGGTTTTTCGAAATGCTGCTCACATATTGAGTTTAGATTGAAATGCTTAGAGCCAGAACTGTAACTGAAAATGCATACTTTTTGAGCGATTTCTGAAGCACCCTAGTGCTCATTAAAGATATATTACCCACAAGGGTATTGCCGGTTCGGTTACCCGCCTTGCTAAACCATCCTTTTCTGGTATTTGTACTCTTTTTTGCGTTGTAAACCCGAACCACGGCGATCTGAGGGCCCGACACTCGAGTGCCCCGCCGACTGATGTTACACGTCTGATTCGGAGCTGATAAAATACCAGGGCGTTTTATTGTATTTGACTTGATTTGTTTGGCATTGTCTTTGTCTATCTAATTGGTGTCGAGTCGGTACCAGAATTCCGGGAACTGTTCGATGGCCAAATACTAGAGAGACGAGTGTGTAGGATTACTGTCCGCCACTAACTGTAATTTCAGTAAGCTGGTCCGCCGCACTTCTATGGCGACTTGCCTGGATCGGGGAATGATTCAGTTTCAGGTTCGCTTGAAGTTCTGCGACTTTTGTTGGCCAACTATGCTTATTATATTGTGCGTATATTAGAAACGATATATTTTATAAAGAAACATAGGAGTAAAACATATCTAGAGCTCTGTCAGTAGCTCTCACCTTGAATACAAATTAATACAAAGTAAAGAGTTTCCTTTTCCCAAAATGCTAGTTCGAAATTTCTTGTGTTGCATGCCCCTTATTTGGGGTGTCTTTGTCACTGGCCTGGTTTTTGGTACCGCCGACTTTATTCTGGGTAGCATAGGCTGGAAAATGGTGATCCAGAACGAATATCCGGTCTGGCTCGTGGAGTTCTTCCGCAAAATGGATACCCAAAAGTGTGTGGCCGGATGCTCGACTGTCGTCTATGGATTGGCAATGATTCATTTCATGTTAATCTATGGCACCTACTCCGTAAGCCTAAGCCAAGGAGGTTTTTTAATTAATTCAAGAATATAAAGGATATTACATTTTAGGCTAATCATCTGCTACTTGAAATCTGGTTGATGGTCAACTTTACGGTGTTTCTGTTGACTTTCGTCACCGGGCTGTTGAGTATCTGGGCCTTTCTCAGACTTGGTAGGTTTAAAATATCACAAAAAGTGGAAATTAACCAAAGATCCTTAAAATATTGCAGTCGCCCTCGGGTATTCCATTATTGTGGTGAAGTCTTACTATGAGAAATTAATTGCACCAACCTCGGATAACGAGTCTAGGGTCGAATTTATTCATATCGAATACAATGAAGCGGAAGCCTGAATCTCCTTATGTTTATATCAATCTAAATCTATATATCTATATTTTTAAAATCATAAATTAGAAAAGGTAAAAAATCAAATATCAAATTATATATATTATTACAAACCCCATAGTTTATTTTGATCTCATGGCGTGCCCTTCCCCTCGAATTGTTTATTTTATCTTCCTCCTTCCTGAAAGGCAAACAGGATTAAAAGATAATGAAACTGCACTCTCCCAAAAAAGAAAAAAAGCCGTCAAAAGCCCCGCTTCAGACTCATTAAAAATCCATTAAACTCGATAAAACCGGGTAGAGAGAGAGATGGAGAGAGTTGGAGACTCCCCCAGAGAAAGAGACAGAGAGCGGAATAAGCATTTCTTAATAAGCTTTACACACAAAAGGCGCTCCGCCGATTCCGCCAGCGAGAAATGTGGAGCACTTGGTGACAGTCCGCATCGAGTTTTGGGTTTTATTTTTGCTTCTCCCCCAAAAGGGTGAAGCTGAAAAAAAATAAAATAAAATAAAAGTCGAAAGTGGAGGGCCGCCGGCCACTTAAAAGCTCATTTTGTGAGTGCATTTCGGTGTTGCATATGCAAATAAATCATTCCGTTTCCAATTCGGATGTCGTGCTGCTCATAAGATATGCAAAAAAACATTAAAAATATATATCGATGAGTAAATGCAGCTTCTCTTAAATCGTTTAAGACTACAAACGAGCCACAACGAACGCTGATCACGAGCAGTTTAGGGTTAAGCATTCATTTTAAATTAAACCGAAACTATATCTGGGATTATATTGATCCAATTCCGGTTAACCGTGGAATTCCTGGAATTTTTTTTTTGTGAATAAGTTAACAATTTAGTTTGTTTAGTTACGAGTCATAAGGTGGAATCTTGTGAGTCGTTAAATGACTTGAGTTATTTTAGCATGTGATATTTATTTTACCTATGTATGCATTGGTATGCTATTATTTATCGCATGAAATCCATAAATAAATAAATAAATGATCAATCATGAATGATTTTTAAATTCCCGAGAGTATAAATGTTAAGTAATTTAGGGTAATAAGTGTCTACTTGCCCAAATGCTGCATTAATTAATTTTTGCAGGCTCAAATAGAGCAAAGTACAATATTTCTGTGTCAGTAAATACTTAAATTTCTTCCTATTTTGATACTTATTTAACCATAAATAATTATAATTAATTAGTAGCAACAAAATTAACAACACACTTCTAGTAATATTCTAGTAATATATTTTAATACTTTCGTTACTATAAATAATGGAAAATATACAATTGCTTGGAAAATATAAATTTCCCTTGATAAATTACTAAATAACACAACTTCTTGTAATATTTAATTTAAAAACTCATTTATTTTGATACTGATTCAATTGTAAATACCTTAATTTATAAGAATCTATACATTTCCTTAAATAAATTCCTAAATTAAACCACTTCTAATATTATTTATTTGTATAATGAGTCAGAGACGCATGGCCAATGCTTGTACAAACACCGGCAGCAATAATGAGTGTGAAAGCCAGTGCAAGCAGGGCTTTAGAGAACCATAAAACGTATTTACCCGATACAGATACAAATAGCAGATACAGTTGCAGTTACAGTTGCCGCCGACGGGTTGAATGACACATTTATCAGGCAGGCAATCGATAAGGAGCCACCCGATCAGCGATCCGCTACAAAGTAGGGATATAGTTATCAACGGCATAACTCCCGATACAAAGCGGTCACAACTTTGTTTGATGGCTGAACACACGCTGCACAGCTACAGGAATGGCATTAAATTCACTTTTCAGACTGCCCGCCGGGCATTTAATGCCCCAGCCGAGAGTCTCTTCTAGGTGGACCGCTGAATTTATGCGGGGCCATTAAAGAAATGTCCATAAAACGTTGCTCCGCTTAATTAAAATGCCACGTAACGTGCTTAACCCCAAAGGATGGCGATGGCCGACAGTTTTCGGTTGCAAATTGCAGGCGGCCGGCGGCCGGCAACCTATATTTATGGCCAAAATCGGCATCCTTTTTCAGGCAGCGCCTAATGAGATTTTCACAAAAGCAAAAATCATAATTTCCACGCGCAACGAAGCGCAACAAATTGCCCAGGCAAGGGGCGTGGCATTTGCCACAGTTTCGCAGCAATTTCGCCGCAGTTTCGAGACACACCCCCTCCATCACTGCCCTAAGTGGAGTGGAACCACTCTCCACTAGAGAGGTTTCCCCAGAAAACTGTCAAAACAGAATTTTTGGCCAAAGCCTAAAGCAGACTTTCCCCGCTTTTCCAAGTATATTTGACCTTGACCGCGTCTTTAAGTGTTGATTACCCATCACTATCTGACGCGTCGAGATTTTCATATCCGTTGGGCTTTCAACACCCGCCACCTGACAAGAAAATCGTTCACTCTCACTTTTCACTTCAGTTTCGGGCTCGAACTCTGGTCGGAACGAGTGACAAGTTCGATTCGTAGATTAAGTGGCCTTAAAGAACACACGACAAATTTATGGATCCACCTCAGAAATGTGGAATATAAATGTGACGTGCAAAAATCGCAAAATAAGTGATATTTCTTCCAAAGGAATTCCCGTGTTCATCCTCTAAATATACACCATGTGTTTGTCCAAGTTGAATTTGATTTATCATCGTTGAATAGCAAGTAACTGATCGAATGCAATTGGAATTTCAATATCATTATATTCTATATCAGACCTTCCAATGTGTCCGAAATATAAATCTTATCGTGGAGCCGCCACAAACAATGAAAGAAGTCACTTCCCAGAGTTTGATTTGTGTTTCTTTTTCTATAATAATAACTCTGCTGAATCTGTTTTTTTTGGAGGGAAGCAAGTGCCCGATTAGGAAATCAATCCTCGATTATAATAATATGCGTTGAGTGGATTTTCCTGCGGCCACCTGGCCAAATATTAATAATACGCCATGTTGTACTGGCGTCTTATGCAACGGGGCCTCCAGCGAGGCGTAAGTAATGAATGGAATCGAGAGCGAACCCAATACCCGCCGAATGGATCATTAAAATCGGAAATTTTCTGCACATTAAACCGGCCACGAGATACTGTATCTGTATCTGGGCTGCGGCTGGTGTCCGCATATCAATTTCACCCCAGCAGGACACGGCTGCACCCCAGGAGCTGGATGGATGGAGCTTGTGTCTTGAACCCTTTCGTCGTCCTTGTCGTCGTCGTTGTCGTTGCATAAGGCAACATAATTCGCTTCCGTTTGCCAATCCAAAACAACAAAAAGAGCAAAGACAGTAAGGCATAAGGATCAGGGCACTGAGAAAGATATACATAAAGAAATATTTTAAGCGTTTTTAGAGCTCCAAAAAAGGGGGTAAGGTTGTGTATTTTTACATAATACATCTTCTTTAATTTAGTTTTTATTTATTCTGTGATCTTATTTAAGTTTTGAAGTTACTTTAGTATTTGTATGTTTGTAAAGTCGAAATATATTCAGAATTCAGGATAAAGGCTTTGAAAAGGTATTTTAAAAATATTTTCAATGTTTTAAGAGCCTAGAAAGAAAGAGGGTGAAAAAGAAAGAAAGAAAGGGGGTGTTTTTAGTAATAATAAATTGTTATAAATCAAGTTTTCAATTATACTTTGATCATACTTTAAATCTAAAGATTTTATAATGTTCCTGTTTAGCATTGTAAAGTTTTTAAAATCTAGAAAGTAGAATAGGGGCAATGAAAATGATATTAAAAAATATATATTTAATGTTCTTGGAGCCTGCAAAATAGGTTTATCATAATAATAAATTATAGTTGATCAAGATTTGAATTATTATTTGATCATAATTGCATTTTAAAGCTTCTTTAACGACAGTTGTTGTCTGAAAACTCTAAAAATAATCAATAAATACAAGTGCGTATTTTTTTCAAGTGCATTCAGGAGTAGCCGCAAGGGTTGCCAGCCCTTCGACAGCTTCCTTTCTGCGGTTCCCTGCTCTCTCTCTGTGTCAGTTGCCAGTTTCGCGTCCTCCTTCCGCTTCCGTCTTACATGGCGACGCGACCCGAAGCGACCCCATAAATCCGCTCACTGTTTGTCTTAGATCTTCCCACTCCCTCTGACTCCTCTCTCTCTCTCTCCCCCACACACACACCCAATCCCAGCTGGGTTTTTTTTTTCCTACAGTCGCCAGTTATCCTACACGTATTTATTTTCCTTTTAAATGTGTTTTTTGCTGATTTTATTGCATCGCAGTGGCAGTTCAATGAACGCATTTGCCGGCGCCATTTGCCAAGTCAAGTCATCCCCCCTACCACACCCCTCCTTCTGGACATATTGCCCATATAAATCCCATATATAGCATGTCAGCACCCCTCCTTGGCACGTTGTTTTTCTTAAATTTCAAATATCCCCAACATATTACATTCTCATACTCGTCGCTGGAGGCACGCAAACATTTTGGCGCACATTTCCGCAGGAAAATGGCAGCCGAAATGCCAAAGGGCCAAGCAGCGGACCACCAGGTGGCCAAGGTGGGGTGGTGAACTAGGGGGGGGGGGCGACCTTTTGCAGCATGTTCATGCCGCTTGACATGCAACGCGGCAGGCAGTAGGGTCGCAGCTAAGGGAGAACCTTGGCTAGACTTGTTACGACCAAAAGGGGGGAGTTTTTCTTTTTGTGGAGGCCACAGTGGCTGAAATCGAATGAAATATATATATTCTTTAAATAATATTGAAGACACAATTTAACTGTGATATTAGGTTGATAAAAATATAACTTACTTTGCTCAAAAAACATTTTCAAAAATGAAATATAAGTAACAACACAGTAGCTACAGCTTTTTCACAAATCAAGTCTTTAGGGAAGTTATTTTTGACCAATAAAAAATACATTCAATATACTAATGTTATTGGTTTGACCTTCCATAAAAAAGGGAATTAAAAACTCCCATTATCAGCCCACTGTGCAGCCCCTCTTACCCCCTTTTTTCCGACAACCTGATCCATTATGTTATTACATTTACTACAATAACCAAATTACAGGTCTGTCGCGGGGCAGGCACTTCCGTTCTATTGATTACATTTGCATTTTGATTAACAAATGATTTGACCCCTGGCCGAATGGATGTTGTACCCCCAACCCTCCCTACCGCTCTCCAACAGCCAGAGTGAAGTGGATAACTCAGTTGCAAGCTAGCAGAGCACATGGAGCAAGTGTTTAGATTTGCTTTAATCACTTTTATTACTTGTCAAACACGAATCGCCCGCAGGCCACATTTTCCGCACTCTGTCAGGGGGATGTGTGTGTGATGTGTGGTGTGTGTGGGCTGAATATTTTGTTGGCTTTGCGGTTTTTTGTTTACATGTTTGGTAACAAACGGCGAGTACGTCAAGTGTAAATTTCAGTGGGCTTTTGGCCTTTGCGGTCGGGGCCGAAAGAAAAAATTCGATACGACTGGACGACACGTGCCTCGAAACCGGCACCGAACTCAAGGAAACCGCAAGATCCTGTCCAGATATTACAGTTGTCGGTCGTAAACCAATCGCGCCAGGGAATCAATTAGAGAGCTCATTAGCCTGGCCCACAAAATCGAATCGCTTGGCCCAAAGTAGCCAGTAGGGTAACTCTCTACGGCGATAAGGCGGCTGTCCGCCGGAATATACGATCCGATAGCAAAGTCCGCCGGCATAGAAAGGCGGATGCCACTGGAGACGATCTGATATAGCACTGCGGTCGGTGTCATGGAATCTTTGTGCCGCGAAGAAGGAATTTCGCCTCGATTTATTTACGATTTATTTTGATTTCGCTCGCTATTCGGGACAATCTTTATGAGGTTTCCACCGGAGTCCAAGGAGTGTGTAAATCAACGACAGCTGTGGCGCTCTAATGCCAGATTCGCACGTCATCCTAGACTAGAGAGGGTGTGTGTATATACATTTATATAACTGAATACTATGATATATATTATATGTGTGTGCCAGTGTGTGATTTAACCTAGTCGTCCCCAAGTGACTGATAAGCTAAAGGCACTTTTCCATATATGCCTGGTCATCTTGGGAATTTTAAAGGGAATCTTGGAATTGCATTAATACTTTGAGATGAAGTTCTTTTATAATAGGAATATTTTCTATAATATAATCAAAGGATTTTCTTCTTTTCTTTTGTTTCTCTAAATATCTTATTAATAA
>JAEIIG010018388.1:0-54586 GCA_018904695.1 Drosophila parvula
TTATTTATTTACATGTATGGGATGTTTATAGGGAAATGTTTACTACCACACCTTGGGTGGGCTGAACTTTTTTTATTCCATAAATGTAAATACTATTTTGTTCTCCACTCCACACAAAGGCGCCACTGTACTGTTACTGTTAAGGCTAACTGTTAACTGGCCAGGAGACCTGTTAGTGCCCACTCCGAAAGCTTTTTCGGATTAATACATACCCCAATACATAGCAGCGACAGCAGCAGCAGAATACATGGATGAATACAGGGATGGGAAGGAGTAGGGGGCAGCAGGAGGCTATATCTCTCCGAATACGTAGGCCGTAAGCAGAGGTCCCTATTGGTGGCAATCCCTAAGCCCATACCCAGCTTTTCCGCTTTTCCGCAGCTGCAGGAAAATCCAGAAATTTGCGCTGCGCTTGCCATTTGCATTTAGCCAACGGAAAAGGGCAAAAATTTTTAAGAAAAATTTATGTTTAAAATTAAAATGAAAGAGAAGAAAATTCGATTGGAACTACAAAAAAAACAGCAACTTTTTCCCAACTTTGTGCATTACATTTTAATAAAATGAATTTTAATATGTAACAATAGTTTACTTACAAAATGCTTAAAAATTAATTGCAAAAATAATCCAAGTGCAAGACTTGTTTACTTGTAGTTTCTAGATTCTAAGGAACTGATTTCTTGTATTTTTCTCAGCCAAGATATTTAGAAAAAATGCTTTCATAAATGTATTGCTCAATATTAAAATATTAAAATATGTATTTGAAATAAAGGAAATGGAAATTCGATTGGAACTTGACAACATCTACAACTTTATCATTTATTTAATACATTTTAATTAATTGCGGCTTACTATATTGCTTAAAAACTAATTGCAAAAATAATCCAAGTGCAGAAGTTGTTTACTTGTAGTTTTCAGATTCAAAGGAACTGATTTGCATTATTTTGCCAGCAGCATCTGGGGAACCAAGCAACCACTTTGCTAAAAAGCAAAAACCAAGTTTAATCGCGATTCATTTAAATCCTTTGAAGCCTTTCACTTAACCTGGCAAATGGATAGATCAAATAGTTAACTAACTTGCTTGCTTAACTATGGTCAGACACTATCAAAACCATATAAAGTTATTAAGTTATTATTATGATAAATATTTTATAAAATATTAAAATAATAGAAAATAGTAGAAAACACCTTTGCGTAGCTTAAGCCTAGTTAAAATCAATTAATTTGCCTGCAAATATCAATCTAAGACACAAATAACTTTAATAGTTAATAATTTATAACGAGAGTTAAAGAAAAAGTAAATTTATGACCTGCCCGTTGAGAATCGCTTGTAGCCATCCTTGTTATTTGGCTGACAACTTCACCAAACTGTTGAAAGACACAATTCAAGGCAACTTGCAACTTGGGAAGACCTTCAACCTGGCCAAATCTGGCTCGTGTTTCGTGTCCAGCTGCCACCTGTAATCTCGAATCTGGCATTCGCATCCGCATCCACATCCGCGACATACGCAACAGGTCTCGTCCTGAATTTCCGCAAGGACAGAGAGCAACCGCAACAGCTGGTTTGGGGGCACGGACAGCACAACGGCTGGCAAACAGTTGCATGCGACACAGGGAAATAATTACGCAGCCTCCGGCCTTGGCCTTGTCCTTCTCCACGTCGCCACTTATCCAGTTCTCTAGTTCTCCAGTTCATCAGTTCTCCAGTTCTCCAGTTCTCAACTTCAGCAGTTCTCCATTCCCCATTGGATCAGGCCAAGCTGCACCTGCGAAAAAGCCAGCTAAGCTTGCATCGAAGCCTCGCAGACCCCTTCAGCGACAGGTCCTTTTACGGCCTCGCTTACTCAATAGGAATCCCGACAACTTAGCTGACCTCGAGGAGCCGTCAAAACAAACGAAAAGACTCCGCCGGACTTCGAGTTACTCGAATCTGGTGGCCGCCTGGGGATAAAGTGCAACTCGGATGGATTTTCCGCTAGAAAATCGATCCCAAATGAAATTTATCAAAGAAAAACCTGTAGAAACATTAATAAAATAAAAGCTATAGCCCATTTTGACACCAACCTGTGACATAAAGGCATTGAAAATCTCTGTATTGCCATTTAATAGAATTTGTCAAAGAAGTGCAGCGGATGCGGCGTCCAACGCTGCGTATGCTCGATAATTCAACTGCGGCAGCATCATAAATATGTTTTTTTTGGGGGCAACTTGCAGCCCAAGCCAAGGGTTCGGGCAATAAATCATCATCAATGACACAGGACCGCCTCAGCTCCCGTTCGGTTCGGTCTATGTGTGAAAAAAGTGAAAAACATAAAGCATATAAACTTTGATGGTTCCATTACTCTCTGTTTTTGGTCGGCGTGTGCCCTGGCTTACAGAGCAACGTTTTGCCACCTAAGACGTCGCCACTTTCTGCTGCTCCTTTCACTGTGTCCTTGTCCTTGTCCTTGCCCGTGTTCTTGTCCGGGTCCGTGTCCTGGTCCGTGTCCCTGCCCCTGTCCGTGTCCGTGTCCCTGCCCCTGCCCCTGTCCCTGTCCCTGTCCGTGTCCCTGTCCGTGTCCGTGTCCATGTCCCCGTCCAAGACCAGTTTGATGGCGCTGAGACAGAGCAGCTTGTCCGGCTGCCGTTATAGCCGGGAGTCGTTAAGCTCCGGCGTTACTTTGTGACCGTTTTACGGAGCCAGCAGGAAGACACAAGCGCGCGCCCATGGAGTCCGAATGCCATGTGAGTTAGGACCGTTGGAATTATGATTGCCGCGCGCGGATTGGCCATAATTTTATTAGTCCCTTCAGCCAAGCATCACACGTCACGTGGAGATGTGGCCCAGGCTGCTACCAAACAGCCGCGGCGCCTCCCTCCTGACATTTCCAGCTCCCTTAAATCAATTCATAATGCTACAAAGGTCAAGAATATATTCGCTTTTCACTGCCACAAGATAATATATGTACATATATGTATACATTTTGAGGTAACCTGAAAACAAACTTATACAATTTACGACGAATCATAAGAAAATATTTGACAGTTTGACAATTCTGATTTATTTTTAGATAGATTTCCAAAGGAAAATTTAAAGATTTTGTATTGCAATGTAAAGTGGAATGAAAATATGTAAGTTTATCGATAAACAAAACGTATATACAATATATCAGGGAAATATCAAGACATTTTAATCGATATACGAAAGGTAAATAAGGAAAATAAATAAATAAATAAAAAATAAATAAGGAATTCACCACTATATAGGAAGCTCTAGTCCCTAGGTCATAGAAATATTGAGAAAACATTTTTGGGTTTACATTTCGGGTTTAATATAACTACAATAGCCTTATTATATATGGATATTTTATATATATGCTTTATTCTATAGATAAAAAGTTAAATGAGATACATCAGACAACAATATAGAGTAGAATCGCGTTTTATTCAAGCAAATTAGCGGCATTTTGATAATTTGTTTAAACATTTACATCGAATTAGTCAAATTAACAAAAGAAACCTTAATCAATCAAACCTTAAATCAATAAATATACAAGAGGAACTCCTTAAAAACAAGAAAAACTGTATAAATTCCTGTTGTTTTAAAATAATTATAGCCTGAAAAAGGCGTTTTGCTTACAACTGTGCCTTAAATTAATTAAAATACATGCTTTAATCAATAAAGATACGGTAGAAAATAGCTACAACAAGAAAATATTAAAAATGTTATTAAATTTGGGGTTTTCTACATACAAAGATAGCCTTATTTTTCTAAGAATGTACTTGAAATTATTTGAAAGTTGTGCAGTTATCGATATAGATAAAGCACAATTCGAGTTATCAAAGAAATATCGAAAATTTCTTAAGATTTCGGCTTACAAACAAATTTTAAAGAAAATCGTTTAACCCCAGACATAACAAATTAATATACGATCAGTATTAATTTAAATATGCAAGAATGCAACCTTTTACAGGAAAAATGTAATAGTACTTAAGCAGGATAGCACAGAAAATCCCACTTTATTCAAATAAAACTCCGATATTTCTGTAGCTCGATTTTATGACTCCCTTGATTCGATTGCCACCTGCTGGAGACTTCTCTTTGTGGGAAACAATGGCTGGCATCGATAGGTTTCAATATAAATCGCAGCGTGATAGCATTGATAATATAGTTAAGCCCTTTGATGTTTCATATATGGATATAGATGTAATATAGATGTAACATAGATGCACCTAAGTGCACATATATGTACATAGATGCACATGGATGCACATAAGTGAACATATATGCACATGACTTGTGCTGTATTGCCTTTTATGGTCATCATTGGCGTCCGCCTATCGTATGCAAACAGCGTATATATACCACACTCTCGCGGACCAATAGCATTAATGTCTTATTTTAACCGGAAGCTGCACTTCGCTCTGATTGGCTGGAAACAGAAAGGGCTCTTCCGGGGATGCCGGATTGAGCCCACGGCTGTGATTTTGCCCTATCACTCCTGGCACCACAGTCTGTGCACTCTGCCAGTCTGCGTTTATACATATGAAAGGTGTGTTTTCATCGGCCAACGTCCTGCAATTATCCCGACGAGACTTTGCCGGGAAATGAGCTAGCTGCTGTGCTGCTTGGGCAGGACAAAAAGGGGGAACGCAATCAAAAATTAGCAACACACCTTGGTGCTTCCCCAAAATTTTGGGCAAACGCACAATGCATTCCATAAAGCCAGTGTCCCATAAGAGATGTATGACTGCCCAATTGGACAGTGGCTGCTGCTGCCGTTGTCATCCCATTGTTCTATTTCCCTCATCCTGCCAGGACACTATATATGGCATGTGTTGATTAACTAACGAAATATTCATTCGGGTTTTGTTTCTCGCCTTGTGGCCGGGCCCAGCCGGAGGACACACCTGACCAGCTGCCGAAAAACCTTTGCCGCATACTTTTGGGCCTTTTGGTTAGCAGGACCCCAAACGTGAAGCCATGGCAGCGTCAAAGGAGTACAAGAGCTGGCCAGAATGAGCCTCCCGACAATAGGCAGCACACTCCTTATCATCTTTGTACGAGTATAGCTGGGGCCATTGTCGAATGAAACGCTTTATGACCTTTTAATTTGTTCGCATACCCTCTCTATGTCCTCGCATGCAGCCTAAGGGTAGATTCTATTTGCGAATCAATTCGAATGCCAAAATTCAAATCAATGTCCGTTTTATTAAATGCATATATGTAAGCGGTTTAATATATAAACAGATTAGTTAAGTAAATAACCAACGTGGCGTATGAGTAATGGTTGAAGGCATGCACCTGGTGCATTGCACCAGTATCCCCCTTCTGCATATTTGTTGTGTTAATAGGATAACAATGCACAATTAGGAATCGTAATCCCTAATTAATTTTCAGAATGTTATGATAGCAAGGAGTGAGTGAGTGAGTGAGCGGCACAAGGGTATTATCAACTTCGATTGCCCATTTAAGGCGCTTGCTGTTGTCCATAATTCGATGGTCCAGTCAAAGGCAGCAGCAGCACCAGGATACGTTACCAGCGGGATATTATTAAGAGACATTTTTGCTGCATTCATTGTTGGTACCTGTGTGTTGCTCACCTGGAGCTGGTAGCTGGTAGCTGTGAGTTTGGAGTTTAGAGTTTGAAGCTCTGAATCGGATGCGTTATTTATAGCTAACTAATTGTGTTGACGGCGAAGTTCGTGCCAAAGGAAAACCCTTTTGTTGGTCCCGTGAAAAGTTGTCGAAAAACAGCTTGTTTCCCTTCTTGTTTCCCTCTTTTCTTTTTTTTTGTATTTCCGAGCAGTCCCCTCTCTCTCTCCTTCCTGTTGGTTGTTATGCTAAGTCCCTTGTTGGGGGGTTGGGGGGTGAAGAGCACATCTGTCAAATAATATTTTATTTTCAAGTGGCTGGCATGAGATGAGGACAGTTTAGAGTTCCCCGGCAGTGCAATAAATCATGGCCAGAAGCAGGGACATTTCAATTCCGTTTATTTTGTTTTTGTTTCCGTTTCAGTTCCAGCGACAGCTCCTCTCCAATACAGAAAACCAGCTCAAGGGCCGACTTACCGCCATAACAGCCACACAGAGAACACACAGAGTGAGATAATAAATTCAATTTCGGCAATATAAGGCGGGACCTGTTTATGGGGATCCTGGCGTTGGACGGGAAAGCTGGTAGAATGAAATTAGAAACACAAAACCCTCAAGAAACTCAATCAAAAAATGAGCAACGCCAAGGAGAACAAGAGGGGCCGAAACACCTTACTATACCAAGTAAGAAACATACATATATATATAATATTAATGGAAACGAAAGGGTGGTCAGGTTACGTGGCCGTGCAAACTATTTATGCATAATTAAAAAGAGGATGCAAGCTGGTGGGCTGGTGGGTAAAAATGGAAATAATATCAGAATGCCTTGCCCAAGTCAAGGATTTCACCTTTGTTCGGATTCTCCATTTAATGGTCTCAGTGTAAAGGATACTACTCCTGGAGGGGAACTAATGAAGAGAGAGCTCAAAATATAATTACAACATTCTATAATATTAATATCAGTGGCCAAAGCATTCAATTTACGTTTAGTTTGCAGGCTAAAAAGTTTTCCATTTAATTAGTACACCGCAGCAGGGTATTTTTATTAAATTTTAGTTAAAAGTTTGAGTTAGAATTTTTATAGAATTGGATTTCTTGGGAAATAAGCATGACATGACTCCAATCCCGCGATCATGGCCAAGGACCCTTGCAGAAGCCACGAACGTTGACACTATCGGTGTGAGCAGAGACTGGGCAAAGCAACTGAGCTATGTGTATTTATAATAAAATAATAAAATAACTTCTATGGATCGTAGTTATAACAGAACCATTTATTTGAACACAGTTTTGGATTCATTTAAAGTTACATGGTTTTTTGACAGTTTTTGACAGTTTTTTTAATTAGTCCTGAAGCTGGATGCACTGGTAATGCCGTCTCTTCTGAAGAATCCGGCAGGAATATCGAACGGTGCTCCCTTCTGTAATCCCTGTTGCTCTCAAAGGTCCGCCTGAGATGGATCCGGCTGTGCACCTGAAGCCGGCAAGGTGCGATCGCCCAATAGCCTATGCACATCCCCAGGATACGCCACTTGATTGCAGCAAGGACAAAATGTATTCATTGCCAAGTGCTGGCAAATGCAATGTTCTCCGAAAAGATGGCCGCAGGGCAGCGAGACAAGGCAATGCTCACCCGCCGACTCGCACTGTCCCAAGCATAGGCTGCAGTTGGTCTTGTTGGCGATCTCGTCCAGCTGCTTGGTTAACTCGCACAGTTCGTCCTGGAAATCGCTGCACAGCTTGTTCAGCTCTTTGATACGCAGCAACACCTTCTGCTCGTGCACGTCAAGCTCCTGCATGATGCTCTCCAGGGACTGGTGCTGCTCCAGTTGTGGCTGCGACAGATCCAGCTCCGCGATGTCCAGCTGCGATTGATCCCTCTCCTCGATTAAATCCGTACTTAGCTTCATTTTCTTTCGGTTAGCGTGAGCCATTTGGAAAAAAATGGAATGCACGTTGCTGAAAAAATCCAATAGTCGCTCGCACACATGCAAGTTTCTGACAGTGTTGGAAAACCTGACAACGATAACGACTTTCGATCAAATTGTCATACAATCGATAAATATTTCAATGGCAGTCCAGGTTGTAGTGGCTTCAGACTCACTGGAGAGGGACTGGGTACCGGTGGTGACAGTGGCCAGCATATTGACTGCGATCACATACCTTTTGGCCAACCCAGACCCGAAGGATCCGCCGGAGGAGCAGCTTGCACAGTGCTACAATTCGTGTTGGTGCTCAAAGAAACCCTGCATAGATATGTATCCCGAACTGACCACGGTCCTTGACGAGATCAATATGCATTACAGTCGGTACCATGACGGACTGGAACGGCATCCCAATCGGCTGGCCAATGGGCTAACCAGGACGCGCCCACCGAGAAGGATCCTTAGGCGTTACCCACGGGGCCTGATCCTTAAAGCACAAAGCAGACAAAAATAGCTGGAATGTGGTTTATTATTGTTATTGATCTTGTTAATAATAAACGGTTAGCAGGCGCGCCCAACTAGGCTGAATGAATAGAAACCAAAGTTTTTCTTATTCTTTTATTTTCTAAACATCTACAGTCTCCTTTATCGCCTTGGTTTCGTCGTGTAAGCTAAATTACTAAAACAACAGGCGAAAACAAGCGAAACAAAGGTGATAAAGGGGACTTAAGATTTCCTCGTATACCTTTGTAAATATAAAATTAAATAAAAAGGGAAAATGGTAAACAATGCATACTTTTGGGCTAAGTCCATATAGGGGTACAGTTTGAAAAGCACTGATGTCGCTGGGAAAGTAAAGTAAAGTAAAATAATCGGCAGGAAAATCAAACAAATTGTCTTCTTTCCCATTTCGTGTAACAGGCGAACAGAAGGCAGAAGAGCGACGATGCACTGGTGCTGATTTGTGTGATGGCGTCATTGATAATTTAATGCGTACAATTACTATTACGGATTGAGAGAGAGAGACAGAGAGAGAGAGAGAGAGAGAGAGAGAGAGGGAGCGAGAGAGAGAGCGAGAGATGCTATCACAGAGTTAATCGGCCTTCTGCTAGTGTCTGCGCGCCTGGTGCATGAAACCCCGCACTCTTTTGGAGTAACAGGAGAACAGAAGCCAGAAGAGCGACGATGAGCTGGCGCTGATTTGTGCGATGACGTCATTGTTCGAAGCATTAATAATTTATGCTAATTTACCTTCTGCTGACTTCTGTGCGCCTGGTGCCTGAAACCATGATTTAAATAAATTTGTACTACTTAATGCCAGGGTTGCGATCTTGTTGTTGTCTACAACAACAATAAATGTTACAACAACCATTTGGTTTAACAACAACAACTTTTAACAATTTGGCAGCAAAATCAAACAAATTGTCTTCCTTTCTACACCCTCCCACCCTCATGTTCCGCCTGACGAGTGCACCACCACCACCATGGCGTATGCGTAATAATAATGCGAACAGTTTGCAATTAAGATGCACAGGGCATGAAATGTGGTCAGGGCCAAGGAGGCCAATCAGGCAGCTCACTGTTGCGTGTTCCTGAGGCCTTTGTATCCTCACAATCCGCGATCCAGCGATTCCCCGAAGTCGTCCATCATCAATCATGGTTCGAGCAGGAAATCGTTACGGCGCAGCGCACAAAAGCTGTCAGTATCAAAGCGGTTCGCATGGCCCAATAGGTGACGCTAAAGGTGGCTCTCTGGAGGTGGCTACCTAGAGGTGAGTCTCTCTGGAGGGGATGCAGAAATAGCGAACGAAAAAAAAAAAAACAAACTCCCATGGCTGCAATCCGCGCAGAGCGCCATCCTACTTTCTTTCTAAAGACTTAATGTTGGAAAAGTACCATCATGTTGGGGCGTTGGGGGCGGTCTAGTCTCTCTATATTTAACCTTGCTCCCTCGTCTAAAACCTGCCTGCTCCTTTGGCTGCTTCTCCTTGGCCTTCTTCTTTTTTTTTGTTATTCCTTATGCGGCGCTTGACGGTGTTGTTGCCAGGATTACTTGACTCGTTATAAAAATAAAACAAATTGAGGCAGCAAATGCAACACGACAGGCGACAGACGGACACGAAAGAACATCGGTGTGGAGTCCACGAGTGCTGCTGACTGCTGGATGGGGAACGGATATAAGTGAGGCGGAAGAAAGTGGATTGGCCCAATGCCGTCCGCCATCCGCCGTCCACCGTGCTCAGGAATTTGGGATTTTTTGGCCTTGAGCCCTCAGAGGTACTTTGCTTTATGCCTTTCGGCTTAAAACAGCTTTAGGTCGGTTTATTTCCCATTTTTTCCTCCTTTTTTTTTTAATTGATTTTCACCTTTGTGTTGTTTTTTTTAAACCTTTTTGAGGAATCTGGAGGGACTGCATTTTGGGCTCATTCATTTTTATTATCACCTATAGGTAGGTATGACTCTAATAATCTTAAAAAAAATAACAATCACTTGGTATTAAATGTTTAAAAGATGATTTCAAAGTTGAATTGTTTGGTTCTTATTAATTAATAAGAAAACTATATTCTTGGTAGGGTATTTCACATAAGGCCTACATTTTTTCCATTGAATAGTGAGTGTGTGCACTAATAGCTCTGCTTTTTTGTGTTCAAAGGTTTCTCGCCATAAAAACTAGATGACTTTTTAAGACGAATACCAAAGGTGGATTTATGCATAAACAAAAGCAGAGTAGAGCAAACAACAAGTGTGCTTGCTCTTAGCTTTATCTTAAAATTAATTCTAGAATAGTAGAAGCAATTAATTAGATTTTTTTTTTAGCCAGAGGCCACTTGGCCGCTTATGAAGCCTGTCAGTGCAATTTTTGCTTTGTAATTTCAAGTGCTCCTTTCCTGCCGCCCGCGACTCCTTTGATTCGCTGTCGCTCCAACTGCTGCTCTATTCAGGCATTAAAAGAGCGCAGCATCATGATATAGGACATGGCAGAGCGGACAATCTGGAAACGGGGGATTTGTGACAGAAGCAGAAGGAAAATTAACGCACCACAAAGAACTCACCGTTGAGAAGGTTGCCATGCTTGCCTCAAAGAAGTAACCCTTCATCTGGCAGGGACGCTGGGCCCGCATTGCGGCAATTAGAAGCGCCCGCTTGGTGGGCGCGGAAAAGTCCGTCCAACGGCTCTCGTAGAGCCCATTCCCAAAGTCCTGGCTGGCGCTTTTGATGTTCTCACCGCACTTCGAGTAGATGAACAGGGCGATGAGCAGCGAGCCGACAAAGGCGATGAAATACAGGCTCTGTGGCTTGGGGAACAGATCCGCCACCTGGAAGCCAATGAAGCAGATCTGCAGGGCCGACAGAAAGAACTGGAGGAAGATCAGCGGACGGTACTGGTCGGCAATATGGTCGGCTATCTGGAGGCCCTTCTGGTGCAGCAACAGCACCTGGACCAGGCTCTCCAGCTCCTCCGGGCCGCCCACCGCCGGCAGATGGATCATCCGGTGCTTGGCAATCTTGAATATGGCGCACACGTTGTACGTGAAGAAAAAGAGCAGCGTGTCCACACACAGGGCCATGGTCACCTAGCCGGCCCATGAGAGATAAGCCGCTGAACTGAAGGCAGGCATTTATCGTGGGACTCACCGCACTATAGCTGGCCATCACGTTCCACAGATAGGTGGGGACGTACCACCAGACCACCTGGAGGTCCCACGGATACACGCCATTGTGCGGCAGCTCCAGATGGATGCCCGACTCGCCGACACTGCCCCGGATCAGGGAGACGACAATGGCCACGAATGGCTTGATGGCCGCAAAGATTCCCGCCAGACCGAAGCAGCGGGTGTAGGTTAGGCTGAGCAACTGATCGCTCTCGTTCTCCTCCTCCACAATTGCCTGAGCATCCGGCCACACACTGATCTCTGCGACAGCACCAGGAGGAGAGTGAGCGTGTACACCTCTTGCCCGGAGGAGTTCCAACACTTACCCTTGTCGAGAATGCCCTTGATGCGGTAGATTAG
Organism: Drosophila parvula; assembly: GCA_018904695.1. Lineage (NCBI taxonomy): Eukaryota > Metazoa > Arthropoda > Insecta > Diptera > Drosophilidae > Drosophila > Drosophila parvula. The sequence goes on from JAEIIG010018388.1 coordinate 11,510, forward strand.
GCCTACGAACTGTTTGCGGTAGTAGCAGAAGAGCAGAAACTTGACCAGGGTGAGCATGCTGGCGAAGGTGGAGCCCAGGGTATCGGACAGCAGGCTCACCTGGGTGATGTATTCGCGGGCGGCGAGGAACATGGGCACCATAAACGCAAACAGCGGTGCCATCGTGACGAACGTGAGCAGTCGCCGGTCGTTGGAGCTTGTGGGGCTCCACAGGTCAATGCCCATGCAACGGTAAACGAGAATCTGGACGCGCAGCGAGTGGTCCTGCTCCTTTTGCTTTGGCTTTGTTGGTCCCTGGACGTCGTCGCTCATCTTGAACAGCCGGATTATACAGAGCGTTCATGTCCATCGTGTGGCTTTTATAGGGGCGAGACAAGGGGCGTGGCAGTCAGTGGCTGTCAGTGGCAGTGACACATCGGAAGTACAGTCAAACTTCGCTGAGACTGACATTCTAGCTCAATTTAAACTTTATAAAGTCAAACCACATTTCGGGAACTGCATTTTAAATATACAAAAATGTATATGGGAGGCAAAGGGAGGCATACATGTTCACCAGGCGAGTAGATCTAGCCATGGTCATCTGTACTTATGATAATTGGCTTGAATTTCTGCAGAAATTGTATATTTAAATATAATAAATGGTTTAAAATGTGAAAGTAAGTGAGTAAACATGAGAGTTATTAGGCGATATTGCTCAGATGGTTAAACAGATCGTGTCCTGTTGGATGCTATCAAAAATACCATAAAACACTAGAGAAAGAAATCAAATTTACTGTTTTCTAATTGATTCACTCGCCAGAAACCCCGGAACTTTATCTAAAAGTTTCGGCAACTATTTAGAATGTATTAAATTGATATCTATTTATAATACTTGGCTTCGATTTAAGCATACATGACTGTACCTATTTTTTTCGCTAAATGCTAAGGCGGAGGATTTGGCACTGCTTTCATTTAATATGCTTTTTTTCGCGCTCAAGTTTTCCTCGAAAAAGGGGTGTGTGTGTGTGTGTGAGGGAATGCAAGTGCATTCATGGCTCTAATTATACTATTTTTTTTCCATTTCACTTTCATTCTATTAAATGACGGCCCTTTCTTGGCCTCTTCTTGACAATCAAATAGCAGCCCTCAGTTCCCAGAAAGTGCATTATAATTTTAATGAGTCTGTGGAAATGTGAGTCCCTGCACAGGCTGCGAATATATGTACATACATATATGTATATGTATATAGTATGTACATAGATATGGCGAAAAACGAGCACTGTACAATTATTTGCAGGCCAGTAATTAGGTGTGATTTGACAAAATTGCCGTTAACATTCGATTCCCATTCTAATTTCCCACGAGCCGATAGTTCGCAATACATAATTTAGATTGACCAGGCTTTAAGTTCAACGAATAATGGAATGGAGGTCTCTAATTAGGCAGAAAAACGAATTATACAGTAAATGGCGGGCATTTTTACATTGCAATTATCTAAATTGTGGTTTGATGTCTGTTTATTTTTTGGGGTTATCCAGTACCAATATTTAATTCATTTGAAAGGAAAGCAGGCTGCATGTTGCATATTTGTCATTCGGTCAAAATGCTGCATTTTTGTTAAGTGTTAAGATTATTATTATTATAATTTATATTTATATTATATTATATATTATCGCATGAAAATTGTTAGTTCCAGTTGACTTTGAGATCGTAGAAAGGTCTCATTATCACAAAAGACTGAAGCTTAAAGCATCTGTCTGCAGTGGGGAGTTGGTAAAACATAAAAAAGGCGGTTTCCTTAAATAGTGTATATTTAAATATGTACATATGTATATTTTTTATATTGTAGCAGCAGTAGAACAAATTCAGCAAAGTATTCATAGGCCAATTAACCTGCGATACATACACGCGTAGTTTTTCCTCGCATCAAAAGCTAACATTTTTCATTTTCAATGTTTTCTACCATTTGCATGGCAGCTTTTAAAAACTACAAGTAGCTTTTTCCAATTTCTCTATCTTTGTTAAACATTGAAGACCAGATTATTTTCCTTTCATATACTTTTACAAACATATCCTTCCCTTTCCTACCAACTCTTTAAAATTTACTATTTTCCTTTAAAACCCAATTATGAATCAAATGGAATAGGGCAACATGCTGTTATAGTTACAATGTAGCCTTATTATTTAGCTTAAAATGTATCGATATTAAGTTAATCGATTTTTCTTTTTAATTTAATAAAATAACTATTAATACTCTCTGTTTGAATAAATACTTAATTGAGCAGGATAAAGGACCACCTAATTGACTTTAGAATGTATTTTATTTCGTGCTTTAGTCCTTAGCGATGTTGGAGAATACCAATCGATGTATCGCCTTATTCAAAAAACATAGATACTATCGACATTAACATCGATATATTTGCAGCCCTACTTAGTTGTATAACCTCAGCCGAAAATCTTTTTATTGTCGATTGTAGCAGCTCGAATTCGTACAAATAAATCCAAAAGTAAGTGGAGGGCAATAGCCAGGGCCTTCGCCTAGCTCGTAATTAACCCCTTTCATGTTTTTATACGCAGTCATGGCTGGCGAAGGAGAGAAACTGACCGGCCTGTCGAAAATCTTCAATGGCACCACCATGGCCGGCCGTGCAAACGTGAGTTGTGTGCAGTTATCCCGATTCGTGGAGCTGTGTCTCTAATCCTGGTGTTATCCCACCAATCCGACCTTGCAGGTTGCCAAGGCCACGTACGCCGTGATGGGCCTGCTGATCGCCTACCAGGTGCTGAAGCCCAAGAAGAAGTAGAGCGTGCTCCCCGATGTGTGCCACTCCAGCAGCTGAGGAAGCGGAGAGACGTCGCCAGACTCTGGATCAAACGCTGCCGGCAACAAGACCGAGCGGCAGACTTTCCCGGAGCGGGGGCGTGTATATTTTATGTGTAGTGCAAGGCCTTGAAGGAATAAATAAGTTGAGAATGTAACACACTGAACCCCAAAATGCATTATGTAATGATCCTGGGTCTCAGCGAGGCAACAGAGTGATCCTGGAGTTGCTACCTCTGGGTACAGGATTACAGCACAAGAGAGTTAAGCGCTTGATCTTATTTAGAGTCGTAACACAGTGTTGTTATCAGGTACATAGTTCCATTAATGCTCCAGTCACAATCGAATAGGGTTTTAGCCATGTGTAGTTCTGCTTTCAAGCAAAGTACCATTCATAATCCATATACATAGGTTTTGTGGGAATTTTAAACCTATTTGATGAGAGTCGATTAATACATACCTGTTAGCCAGTTAGACTAAAGGTAAGGGTCGTCAACCCTGCAATTCCCCATCCAACACCCAATTGACTGATGAATTGCCTTTCATAACCGAAACTTTCCAAACCGAACCATTTTAAATGATCTATAAACTCATCTGTCTTCTTAAACAATTTGTTACATAGACCCCAGAGTACTGCAGCTCCAAGACAGCCAAAAATATGTATATACTCAAGCATTATCTGTCAATGTGCACAATATTTGATCCATCGGCTCGAAGGACCAAATAATTCCATATCAAAATACTTTAACAACTCAATTCGACTATGCAAAGCAATTGGGTAAACGGTAACAATGGTCTCTAGGAATGCAATTACCAAAATTCCCTTTGATATTCTTTTTCATTTTTGTTTTTTTTCGTTTTAATATTTTATTTAAAGTTTTTATTTCATTTCAAACTTGCCTTAAATTTCCTTCTTTTTTTTGTGGGACTTAGGGGGGGGGATTTGAGAGGGCATTACGACGGGTTTAGAGCATTCGCTGGCCCCCCCGGCTTATCGAAATTTTCAGTATTACTACAAATTAATTTGAATGAATTGAATGTAAAAATGGTTAACATATACTTGTTTGCCATGTATATATGTATGCCATGTAATCTTCTCCACCGGCTTTTCAGTTTGCTCATTCTCATTCTCCTCAACTCTCATTCTTGTCATCGTGTCCTAATATTCGTGCTCCTACATCCTGTTTCTTCGATCCCTTCGCCACCTGCCTAACCGTTATGTTATTGTTATCGCTATCGTGCTTATGCTGCTGTGTTGCTATCCTTGTCTTGTCTGCGCTTGGTGGAGACGAAAAACCAGAGATGATGCATTTTAAAACATAGGTATAAATTAATGTTTATATCATTTATCAATTATATATGCTATAATATACCTTTTACATGTATTGTGTGAAAGCAAGCTTGCTTCGTTACGTTTACGTTTACTCGTCATTTCATTTAATTTGTGTTTGTTTTCGTTCGATTTCTTTTTTTTTAATAACTAAACATTGCCTGGCATAGCAAATATCCCATTTTATGTGGGCGTGGCTGGGGGCTTGTGTGAGTGTGAGTGTTGTGTGTTGTGTGTTGGGGATTCTGTGTCAGTGGGTGAGAGGACTAATTAATATCGCTATATGCACTTTAATGCCATTGAAATTATGTTTCTGTTTTGTTAGCAGCCTAGCGGAAAGTGCCTTGCTTTTGCCTTTTGTTTTGTTTTATTTTTTCTTCTTTTTTGCCTCGTTTATTTGCCTTGCTGTTAGTTTATTAATTCTACTACATTTAGTCGCATAGTCCAGCGGGAGGGGGGCGGGATTCGGGATCCGAGGGACGTGATAGGGATCCCATTGGCATGGGGATCATAGCCCCTTTCATTCCGCCGGCATCCGTTTTTTTATTTCTTTTTGGGGGTCACGAGGATAATCGTATTAATTACTGGTAATTACGGTGAGTGGATTTCCGCTTTCGTTAAAAATGTCTGCTTGGAGTGTTTTCTTGTTTGTCCTTGTTTTGGTTGTTTTTCGCTCGGATTTTGCCTCTATAAATCTTTGTATAGTTATGCAAGTGTGTGTGTGTGTGTGTGTGTTTGTTTGTGTTTTGTATATTCCATACATATCATATCCTTGTTAAGTTACAGTTACATAATGAATTACACATTTATATAAATTGTTTAAATTTCATTTTGTTTCCTTGTCACCTATTGCGTTACGTTACGTCACGATGCGTTACGTTGTCATTCTACCTTGAGCATATAAACGTTCAATCTCTTTCTCCTGTCGATTGCAGATGTTCTTTTGTTTTTGTAGATTGCAGCAGGCGGGCAAGTGATAATCGATTAACTAATTATCGCCGGCAACGGCCAAGGTGGCAGCACTGGCTGCTGACCGGCGACAATGGCGGCGGCGTCGACGTTGCCACCCGTGTGCGATTGCGCTGAACACTTTGTTCTTCAAATTTAAGCTTCGTTCCATTTTGGTTTTTTTTTCAGATTTTAGGGTATCAGGGTTCTGTCACAATATATATATATATGTATATATATATACGAGTGCGTGTTTGTATACATATATAGGAGCCCGCAGAGTACAATTTGTGACGCAAGTGTCTGTTGTTGTTTATAATACGACAAGATTTCTATATGTATGTATTTGTTTTACTTTTGAACTTAACTTTGCGCTTAAACCAACTCTCCCCTCTCCACATCTCTGTCTCCGTCTCTTTCGATTTCTTTATATCTTTGCTTTACTCTCTCACTCTCTCTCGCTGTCTGTCTGTCTGTCTCTCTCTGGTTCGCTGTCTTCACAGTTAGATCGATATCGATAGATATTAGATAGATACGATAGATTGTATATATAATGTATATTGTAGCATAAACATAAATTAGAATTATTAGTTGATTTTTTGTTGGTTGCAAAAAAGTTAAACAATATGTATGTATATATAATATAATAAGAAATTAAAGCATACGCAGTGCCAAAGGTTTTTGTTTGTTTTGTTTTTTTTTTGTTGTTGTTTCGTTTTTAAAGGGAAAGAGAATCTACTACAAAAAAATAATAATTGTAATATAAAAGTAACATAAGATTATGTAAATTTGTTTGACAAAAAATACACTCTGCTATTTTATGTAAGTATGTATGTATATATGTAGATTGTATGCATGTGGTTGTGTGTGTAGTGTATGTGTGTGTGTGTGTATGTGGGGTGTTGTTTTTTGCCTTTCTTGTGTGTGTGTTTTGCTTGTTTGTTTAAATATTTCTTTTAATTATTATTTTCTTACTCGCTTGCCTTGTTGTAACTTTCTTCTTCTCACTATTCACTTCCCACTTCTGGGTTTTGTTTATTGTTTTTGCTTTTTGCAGACTTGCTCTGGACGCTGCTGTTGTTGCTAATGTTGCTCTCTCTTGCTCACTTGCCGGTGGCCGCTCACTTGACCACTCACATACACATGTAGTAGCTCTTTGCTCTGACTCCTCTCTTCACATCTTTCTTATTCTCTTCAAACTCATGCTCGCTACTATCCTTGCTCTTCCCCGTTAGCTTTTGCTTTCGCTTTCGCTGTTCTCCTCCTGTTGCTCCTGTTTTCCTTTAGATCCATTCTCGTCCAGCTGGAGCTCCTACGCTCGCCTGCTACTCCTCCATGTCCGTCCATAACCGCCTGTGTGTGTCCGCGTCCGTGTAGGGGCTGCTAGTAGTCGGCTGTGTTAGTGCTAGGTGGCTCGGGAGGTGAGCGTGTCCTTCAGCCAGCACTCAGTTGGCATGCCACTCCCCTCGATTGGCACCGCCGCCGGCACCGGTTGCATTATTCGCATAGTAGGGCTTGCCGCCGGGTCCAGTGCCCGACGATCCGCCAGCTCCAGGGACACCGGCGCCGCCCGGTCCGCCGTTGCCGCCATTGTTACCGCCGGGTGGTCCTACAGGTGTTTGGCTGCCGCCACCGGCACTGCCGGCAACGCCAACTCCTCCGCCTCCATTGCCGCCACCGCCGCCGCCAGTCACTTGGCGCATATTCTGGACACGCTGCTGCGCCGCCGCCGCTGCTGCTACAGCGGCCGCTGCCTGATCCCGCTGTTGGTGCTGCTGCTGCTGCTGCTGTTGTTGCTGTTGCTGCTGCTGTTGCGGATGTTGCGGGTAGTTGTTGGGCCGCTGGATGGGCGTGGGATATCGTCCCTGGCCGCCACCGCTTTGCCCAACGCTGCCGACACCGTTGCCGCCGCCGCCGCCGCCATTGCCGCCCACCTGGGAGCCACCGACGCCGACGCCGCCACCATTGCCGCTGCCAACGGCACCGCTGCCACGACCGCCAAGGGCATTCATATTGCCGTTGCCGCCGCCCGCGCCGCCTTGCCGCTGCTGTTGCTGCTGCTGTTGAGATTGCTGCTGCTGCTGGAGCACCTGGTTCTGAAGATCCCACTGAAAATATAGGAAAGGAGGATGAACATGAGATAAGGAATGGAGATAAGCATGAGGCACCCGGCCAAAGACACTTACTGCGCCGTAGTTCTTGTGGTGCGGCGGACTGGGCTGTGACTGCACCTGCTTGGCCAGACCAAGGCTCATGTCGGCGCTAAGGGGGCTCTTGAGCTGTCGGCCCATCTGCGGAAGAGATCGGGAGTGAGACGGCGGTTATTAGAGTTCAAAGACTTCATTTTAATTTAGCCAAGTCTAAATTTATTACAAATATTTGCCCCAACTTCAGAGATATTCTATTATTATTATTGTACAATTTGTGAAATGGTTTAAGGTCTTAAAACATTCATTAAAGAATTACACAGAGGGTATAATGCAGGTGATCAACATCACTAGCCGAATCGATTTAGCCATGTGCATCTCTGTATGTCTGTCTGTCTTTCGATTTCTACGCAAACTGGTATCTAAGTTTTTGCAAGCACTAAATATGTGGGAACCGTGAAATTGGACAACTATATCATATAGCTGCTATAGGAACAATCCGACTATTAATTGGCATATTCTGCAAGGGTATTACAACTTTGGTTCCGCCCGAACTTAGCTTTCCTTAGTTGTTATATGTATATAGATATAATAAGGTAGATAAAGATAGGCAGAGGCACAAAGGATAGTGATAGGTTACGTTGAACAAATATATTTGGAGTCGCACCATTATTTGAATATTTCGAACAAAAAATATAAATACAACACGTAAAACTTATCATGTTTCATTTCATATATCATATTTTCATTACTATTTGTAATCTGTGTGTGGTTTTCGTGGATCTCTGGGATGGATGGGATCTAATAAAATCCGCTTCTATTTTCGGATTCTCGGCATGTAATTTAATTCTTTGTGTGTAAATACAGTGACATGGCTAGGAGTAGTCGGTCGTAATCCTGGGCTTGTCTTACCGAGTCCTGCATGTGTCCCTGACCCTGGCTGCCCTTGAGATATGCCGCTCCGGGAGTGGGTCCGCCGCGATACTGGTTGATATTGGCCACCGGTAGCAGCTGTGAGTGAGTAAACGGAGTGTTGAAGGTGGTGCCCATCGTATGCTGCGTCTGTGGCGGCCCATTGGAGCCGGGCGGTCCGCCCTGATGGCCACCATAGATGCCGGCCGCTGTTGCCAGGCCATAGCTCTGAGCTCCGCCATTGCCTTGGGGCGGTGGTCCGCCGTAAAACTGCGGTCCGCTTGGGCCGCCGGGGGCCGAATTCGAGTAGTAGCTGTTCGACTGCAACTGATGGGCGCCCGGCGGTGGACCGCCCTGACCCGGATGCTGCGGTGGCGGCGGTGCCGCATAAAGATTCATGTACTGCTGGGCGGTATAGGGACCGGATCCGGGACCGGGTCCAGGGCCAGGTCCTGGTCCACCTGGGCCACCACCACTGCCCGCCGACTTTGAGCCTATGGCCCCAATGGGCTGTTGGCTGGGCGGCGGCTTTGCCGCGCCCGACGACATCATGGAGCTGCTGCTGGACGAAATAATGGCAACGGCCGCATGATTGCTCGGATTGCTTAGCTGCTGGGAGCTGGGCTGGCCGAAGGGACCGGGTCCCGGGCCTGGGCCGCCGCCGAGACGGAACTGCGACGAGAGGTTCGAGTACATGTCCGGGGCTGGGGCTGTGGGCGGCAGGTTGCCGCCGTGCGCCGTCTGCATGGTGTACGTGTTGACGTTGACGTTGAAGGGTCCGCCTGCTGCTGCTGCGGCCGCATAATGGCCCGGGAAGCTGTGGGCGGCCGCCGCCGCGGCCGAGTAGGCGGGCGAGCGGCTCGAATGATCGAGCGAATGGAATGGAGCGTACATGTTGCCGCCCTGCGACGGTGGCGGCGGCGCCATCTGTGACGAGTTGAACACCACCGCCGGCGGGCTGGGGATCGTGGGAATGCCTCCGACGCCGAACTGCGGTGACGCCTGGTAAAACGACGGCGGCTGTTGCTGCTGCTGTTGCTGTTGTTGATGGGCCTGCAGCTGCTGTTGGTGCGCCTGCTGCTGCTGCGAGTGCTGCTGCTGCTGCTGACTGGGCGGTGGCGACATGCCCAGATGCTGCTGCTGCTGCTGGAGCTGCTTGGCCTTCTGATGTGCTTGCTGCTGCTGGGGACTGGGGTAGTCCTCCTGCTGGAACTGCTGTTCCAGGGAGCCTGCATCGAAGGGTGAACCATGGCCATAGCCATGGCTATGTCCACCGGGCACCGGGCCTGGCGAGGAGAGCGCATGGTGTTGGTGGTGCTGCGCCTGCTGCTGCTGCTGCTGGTGGTGCTGCGCCTGCGCCGCTGCCACCGCTGCTGCTGCCGCCGCCGCCTGCTGCTGCTGGTGGTGGTGGCTCTGCAGGTGCACCGCCGACACCGTATAGTGGGGCATCTGCTGGTGCTGCTGCTGCTGTTGCTGCTGCTGCTGGTGCTGCGATGCGGCCACCGCAGCGGCCACGAAGGAGGCGGCGCTCATGTGACCGCCATCGTCGCCAGACTGCTGCTGGCCGACGACCTGTTGCTGTTGTTGCTGCTGTTGCGCCTGGACTTGCGACTGCTGTTGCTGCTGGGGCTGCTGTTGCTGCTGCTGCTGTACCTGTGCCGGCGAGGGGCCCTCCGACATGGGCGTGGCCGACTCCCACACCTTCTTTACGCTGGCTATCTTCATGTTGAGATCCGCCGTCGAGTTGTTTTGCTGCTGTTGCTGCTGAGAGTGTTGCTGCTGCTGCTGCTGTTGCTGCTGGCTGGCCGTCTTTTCGAGGGCATCTACCTTGAGTGGCACGGTTGGATCGTCGCCAAAACTGAAGCCCAACTTCATATCCTGAGAGTCTTCGCCGGGACCCGTTGCCACCTTGCCGCCGAAGCTCATCTGGGAGAGAGCGCTGGATAGGCTTTCCACAGTGTTGGGCGCAACGCCCGCTACTCCGCCGACGCCGCCGCTGCTGGACACTGTGAGCGGTCCGGGCTTGGCCACCACGGCAGCGGCCGCCGCCTGCTGTTGCTGTTGCTGCTGCTTGTACGTGGAGTTCTCGAAGATGATCGTGTTGACGGGGGCGCCAGCTTCCAGGAGAAGGCTAGACGAGGGACCCGATCCCACGGCGCCGAGCGGTGTCTTCTCGCCGATGGCCGGCAACTTGTTGGCCGCCTTCTCGCCGCCAACGATGGAGCAAGATGAGTCGCCGCCCTTCTTCTTGTCCGATACCGAGCCGGGCAGGCCTGTGGCAGATGATGCGGGACCAGCGGAGGCGGCTGAGGAGAGGCCGGGCGGTAGGCGGGCCGGCGAGTCCTTCAGCGCCTCGTCCTTGGCCAGCAGGGCAGTGTTGTGGCCGGTGGCCAGATTGGTGGCAGTCTTGTCCTTCTCCTCGGATCCATCCTTGTCGTCCTTGCTGGGTTTGTGCAGGCCAGCGCTGAGTGCCAGCTGGTTCTGCTTGGTCTTGTCCAGGTCTCCCTCCGACTCAGAGGTGCGCTGCTTGCCGTACTCTTCGAAGCCGAGCCTGCCGTAACTGCGTACCGCGCCGCCAGCTCCTCCGCCAGAGCCTCCGCCCGAGCCTGTGCCCACGGGCTGTCGACGGTAACCTGGGGCGGATCCGCCGGCACCTCCACTCGATAGGCCGCCCCGTCCGCGTCGCGAGGGTTCACCGCGAGGTGAGAAACCAGCCTTATTGGCAGCCGCCGCCGCTGCCGCTGGAGCACTGCTGCCGCCAGATTCCTTGGGGCTGCGACGTGCTGCTGCTCCTCCCGCTCCACCGCCGCCGCCGCCACTGCTGCTGTAACAGTCCTCGTCTACGTCCTCGGAGTGCTCCGACTGCTCGCCGCCGCTGCCATAGTAACGCCGGCCACCGCTACCGCGACTGCTGCCCCAGTCACTGGAGCTCCTCTGGCCACGATAGCTGCTGCCCGATCCGACGGCTCCAGTGCCGCTGCCGCCATAGCTACGTCCGCCACGACCGCTCGCTGCGCTTCTGGGACTGGGGCGCTTATTGCCGGACTTGTCCTCCTCCACCTTACCCGCCTTTGCCTTGTCGTCCGACTCTAGAGCAGAGGAGGAGGACTTGTCGTCCTGCAGCAGCTTCTCCTCGCCGCTCTTCTCGATCTCAACGCTGCGCCGCAGAATCTGCGTGGGCATGGGCTCCACCGGCAGGGACTTGTTGTGCTGCTGCTGCTGCTGCGGCGAGGCCGGCAGTTGCTTCTGCTGCTGCTCCTCGCTGAGGCTTGGCTGCCTGGCCGGTCGCTGCAGTATCTTAATCTGAACCGCCGAGTCGTGGCTGTGGCTCGAGGAGAAGCTCTCCTCGCGGTGTCGATGATGCACCTTCTGCTCGGCGTCCGTCTGTTCTGCCCACGAGGAGGAGCATGAGCCCGAACCGGCGCCCATGGTACCGGCGGATGAGCAATCGTCGCCGGCCGACGAGACGCTCGTCTTGCGGTGCGAGTTCTCAGAGATGCTGCGCGGCAGTGCCTGCGCCTGGCGGTAATCCTGGCCGCGGTTAAATTCCTGCTCTTCGCGAGCGGTGGCACTGTCATGCCGATTCCGTCCATAGCCGCCGCCGGCAACGCTGCCGCCTCGCTGCGCATAGCCGGCAGAGATGGAGCGTTGCCCTTGGCCGCTGTTTGCCGATACTCCTCCTATTCCTCCGCCTGCTCCTCCAGTTGCTCCTCCGCTTACGCCGCCCTTCTGTAGGTAGCGGGAATTGCTGTCAAAGGCGCTGCTAGCCGAGGCGCTCTTCTCTAGGCGCGGCAGTTGCTGCTGCTGCTGTTGCTGCTGTTGTTGCTGCTGGCGCTGGAAACGTGGTGGTAAATTCGATTGGAAATGGGTGAGGAAGACGGTCTTCTGACCGTAGTCGCCGCCGCCGCCTGCCGACGAGGAGGAGGCCGACGACACACCGCCCGCTGCTCCTCCCGTGGGTGCAACGCCAACGCTACCCAGGCTGGAGATGCTGCCGCGTGGTCGTCGATGCTGGCCTCCGCCTTCGTCTTCGCTGACATTGCCAAGCGGAGCGGACGATGGTGGTGGTGCTGCCTCGCTGGACGACGACGCGGATGCCGACGAAGATGCTCCGCCCTCGGTACCGCTCGCTAGAGCAGCTGCCGCCGCCTTCTTGCTGTTCATCTTCATCTCCAGCTCCTGCAGTTTCTTGGCTGCTGCCTGTTTGCGCTCCATTTCGCGTCGCTCCTCCTCCTCCTTGCGCTGCTTCACCCGCTCATATACGCTGGCATCCAAGGCGATGCCACCGGCCACTGGCGGTGCTCCTACCACGTTGCCGGAGCTGCCGCGATGGCCGTTCTGCTGGCGGATATCTTGCTGTTGTTGCTGTTGCTGTTGTTGTTGCTGCTGCTGCTGGATCTGCTGCTGGAGCTGAAGTTGGAGCTGCAGCTGCTGCTGATCCTGACCACCTTCTAGCGGCTCACTGCTCTCCTTGCCGCGCTGCCAGCTGGAAACGGCGGCGGTGGAGCCGGAAAGCTTGCGTTGATCGTTGGTAGAGGAGGCATGCTGCTGCTTGCTACCACCTTGACCCTGGTGCTCCTCCGGAGTGGACTCGTCGTCCGAGAATGTTAGTTTCTTCGTATAGTCAATGTCGTCCTGCTTGGTCCAGCTGTCATCCTTGGCGATGGCATTGAGGCGCTCGAGATCCTCCTCGCGGATGATGGGCCGCTGCATCTGGGCCACCTCTGGCTCAACCACATAGTCCTTGTCTTTGCGTCCAGCCCCTCCTCCGCCGTTAGCCGCCTGCTGTTGCTGTTGCAGCTGCAGCAGCTGCTGTTGGTGCTGCTGCTGCGATTGCGGCGGAGTGGGAGAGCCTCCGATGCCCAGACCGGATTGCGGAGGCGAGGTGGCTACCGGTGGACGCTTGGGAATGGCAGCGGCCGCCCGAAAACCACCAACAGCTGGCGAGGCGGAGCGGGCGCCCAGAATACCGTTTTGATACGGAGCGCCAGTCAATGCCGTCGAGTCCATGGAGGTGCCGGCCAGAATGGAGGCCGCTGTTGTGCCCGAACCGGGCAGGGGAGCACCGCTGCGCATAAACGATGGCATCAGGGAGAGGATGGGTAGGGGCACTGCTCCTCCTCCTCCCCCTGATCCACCGCCGCCACCGTTACCCGCCGTCTGGTGGTGGCCCGGGCCCTGTATGTTGAGTCCCTGGTCCGCCGCCGCTGCCGCTGCTTCCTTGGCCGCCTTCTCTTGCTGCTGCAGCCAGGCGGCCGTGTCGTTCTGCGGACGAAGGCTCAGTTCGCTCATCTCCCCGAGCCCGCCCCCACCGCTGCCGCCGCCGCCACCGACGTCGTCGCTGCCATCTCTGTAATCGCGATGCGAGTGGTGTCCATACTGGCGACCGCCATGGCCATGGTGGTAGTCCCGATGGTGCTGCTGCTGGTGGTGGTGCTGCCCCTGGTGGTGCTGCTGTTGCTGGTGGTGCTGCTGCTGGTGGTGATGATGGTTTTGCTGGCTGGCATGGCTCTGGTAATGGCTCTTGCCTGCTCCAGCTGCCGAGCCTATGCCCGCACCCGATCCTCCGCCGCCGCCGGCGCCGCTGCCAACTGTGCCGTCCAGCGTGGGGAACTCGTATTGAAATTGTGGACTCTGGTAGTGTGGCACCACCTGCTGTTGCTGCTGGTGCTGCGACTGGCGGCCAAAGTGCTGGCCCCCCGAGCCGCGCTCGTGTCCTGTGGTGATGGCAGACCATGTCTTGGGCGAGTTGATCAAGTGTCCACCGGACCCTGATCCTCCTACTCCTGTCGAGCCCGAGCCCGAGCCCGATGATCCTCCGCCTCCGCTGCCGCCGCCGGAGTTGTTGATTAGTTTAAAGTTTTTGTTGCCGCCGCCGGAGCTAGCGTTGTTGTTGATGCTACTGCTGCTACTGCTGTTGTTAACAAACTTGCCGGAGTTGGTGCCAAGGCCAAGGCCCAGGCCGACGTTGTTGTTGTGATGGTGCTGCTGGCTGAGGTGGTGGTGGTGGTGGTGCTGCTGCTGCTGCTGCAGCTGGTGTTGCTGATGCTGTCCGCCAGATGCAGACGCAGCTCCTCCGCCGCCGGCAACCGATCCGCCGCCGCCTGCTCCCGAACCTCCTCCTCCGCTGTGGGCAGTGGTGTTGTTGTGGCTAGTATTGGATCCAGCCGCGCCCGCTCCCGAAGCTCCGCCTGCGCCCGCTGTAGCTCCTGGAGCAAAGAAACAAAAGAGTTAACGTCTGGCCATTATTGGCTCCCCCCGAACACCCACCTTCGACTGAGACTAGGAGATTGTTATTGCTGCTGGTGTTGGTCTCGGCCTTCAGGGATGGCAGATTGGCTGGTGGTCGCCTAGCGGACGGCACTTTGCCCAAGATTTGCATTCCATGTTTACGTGGCACTTGATTCTTTTGTGCAGATGGTTCACTCGACTCGCCCTGCGGATGAACGGACCAAGGGGACATACATATGAATTAGTACGAGAAGGATACGGGGGTTAAAGGATTAAAAGAGTTGGAAGGAGAGCTGATACTTACACGGCTATTCTTGTACATGCGATTTATATCCAACGCTGTGAATTTGGGCTTGGCATTTCGCTCTCCCCTACTTCCCCCCAGTGTACTCATGCTGCCAATAGATCCTCATTAGCGTTAGCTTCCTTGTCGCCGCCGCCGCGCTCCGCTCTCTTCTCGACGCGCTGGAGGATGGGCTTTGGATGTCGCTGTTGATGCCGATGGGGCTTCTGCTGCTGCTGCTGCTGTTGTTGTTGTGGAGGCCCTCTCTCGCTCTTACCCCACTCTCTTGTGTTGGGATCGACGCTCTTCGGCTGGGAATCTTCTTGCCTCAGTCTTCCGGATGAACTGCAATATAGAAACGAAGAGATGGGTGTGGAGCGTGAGTGAGGAGTGTGAGCGAGGCAGCTGATCCAGCTAAATTTGTTTACTGCACACATTGCCTTTGTGGCTTTTGTTTTGGTACGATTGCTCTACTCTACACTACTCTACAATTTCTACTCAGCCGGGTTGTTCTCTGCACTTCTCTCTGTTGCCGACATTGCCACCGCCGCCGACCGTCCCACCTACCCACTCCCACCGACACAATAGTGCGAACAATGTTTGGTGCGAGCGGGCCAGCCAGTGACACTGAGCGCACGCAACTCAGGCTGGCTAAGGTGGGGCGGCTGTCAAAGCGAGATGGTTAGATGAGCACGGTACTCTCTCTCTCTATCTCTCTGCCCACACATAGGCAGAAGCGGCAACGCATTGAAAGAAGTATTTGCGGTGGCGTCTTATAATTATTGGAGGAGGAGGCGAGACGAACAATGGCTGACAACTACACTATAACAGAAATTCGACAACAACAACGGGGCTGCAAAAATCCCCCCAACAACAATGCCCAGTGGAGAGCATTTGACATGTAAACAATTTTTGAATTTGCACGAATGTAATTGTTACAAAAGAGAAAAGTACGAGGCCTAGCAAGTCAATAAAATGCATAGCAGGAAATATTTTTTTTCCATTTTGTAATAACAACAACCATTAACAAGCACAGACTCCCACCACATCACACCAACACACGCACGCACACACTTAGTTCACTCACGCAGAGAGCCAGCGAGGGAGAGAGAGAGAGACGACTACGACGCTGAGATGGCTTTGTTAGTTATTATTTAATCGCCGAGTGCAATTTTTTTGTTTTACAATGAAAGCCAGGACCTATTATTTATGATTTTATATGATCGCTGGCTCGGGGAAAAAAAAACAACGACGCTATGGGAAGGGATGGCACCGCAACATATACCGTTTAAACACCGCACTCACACATAGACACACGCACTTAGAGTTTGGTTTGTTAGGGCGAATGAGGAGACGGGGATGAGAACTGAAGTAAACTAAACTGAAGCAGAAAAATTGTGCAATTTGTTTACTTTTGATGTTTTACTGCGCGCTGGCTAACTCTGCTGCTTTTTTATGCGAAATTCGCCTGTGGTTAACCGTTTAGATTCGCACAAAAACTTTTGATTCTGCTTTCCACCGTCCAACACGAAGTTTGCCGCTGCTTCTTCTTCGCCGAGTTCTTCCTCTTCCACTTCGAACTGCTACTCGATTCGCATGTATTGCGTGCTTGTGAGTGGTGTGGAGAACGGCGTTGCCACACCGGGCGCAGGTATCGGGACAAACGGCGAGAACTAATGTGACTGCACCTGACAATTAATAAGTTATTCGAGAGCCACCATGCGACGCACCTTGCTTTTGATTGCCAATTATACTCAATTTGCTTCCAAACACCACGGCAAATGTGTATGGCAACAAAACGGAAAACCTGCCGCCTACAAATGCAACGCTGGTCTACCGTGGGGGCGTGAGCGGGACAACACGAGGGCACCCGTGCGCTCACTCCCATACAGTAAATTTAACAAAGCCAGAATCGTTCATTTGTTTTGTTGTTCTCAGTACTGTTTTTAATGCGAACTGCCGATACCGATGCGATTATATATAAGTAACCAGAATCTCGGATTCCATGCTTACCACCCACCGGCCACCCGTTTTCCAAAGTCTCGATTTCGCCAGAGACTCCGCGAGCGGCCAGTGTGGAAGCGAGCACAAGAGAACGGCGATATCTACATATAGCTTACCCTTTTGCACGCAGTGCACACACTACAAACACAGTTCGTTGCTCCTTGCCTCCTTTTTTGCACTCTTTCTGGCGCTTACTCAGCGCCCGTTCTGTCGTTTGCGAAAACGGAACGAAAACAACAAAAGCGCAACCGAATGCAGTGAGATGTTTGCCGTTAGCAGTTAGCTTTGGGGACACGTTTTGCTGGCGCCTTTGTTCGTCAGGCAGCTGCCGCCGGAATCAGCGATTCTATAATTCTGCTTGGACTCGGATATTTGATTGGATTTCGTTACGATTTTCGCCCGTTCCGTTCGCTGTGTTGCGCTGGCTGGCTGGCTTTGTCAGCGCACTCGCTCTCGCTCGTTCGCTTGCTTGCTGGCTGGCCAACTCTCTTCTCTCCTCTCCGCTCCCTGTCGACGTCTTTGTCGCTCTCTGCCTCTCGCTCTAGCGCGCGGCAACGGCGCTGTCGCTTTTTGCAAGTGTGTAGATGGAAAATGGTATCGGATCGGAGGCCCCAAAATGCTCGGATACCGAAACCCGTTCGAATCACTTTTCGCAGGCTATATTTGCTGCAGATTTGCACACACACACACACGCGCTCTTTCGACTGGCGCCCGACTGATCTAGGCCGCTTATTAGTTGGCGTTTATTTACTTGCGATGCGTTCTTTTCACGTAATACGTAATTGTCATTAGTTTTAAATCGTCATATGTATTATTTTTTTGCCATTTTGCGGCGAGCGTTGCCAGATGTGGTCGCTGTCACGAATCGTTATCGTGGCTGCCACTTTTGGCGATAGTGGCTCTGGCCGGTGCCATCGATAGTTTTAACATAATCTTTTTTAATAATCTTTACGAAATCTTATGTTAGTTATTCGAATTCGTTAAAGTTTCGTAACGAAGTTGACTTGCATCCATTTTTTTATACGATTTTCTCGAGTAAAGTAGATATTTGGAAACGGATATTTGAAATCAGCTGTTGAGGAAGAATCGGTGTGGCCAAAGTTCAACTTGGTAACCGCGGCGTAGAAACAGTGGGACCATAGTCGAAGAGCGAAACGCTAATTATGTTGTTTACAGCGCAGCAGCAGCTGAAAATCGTATTTATCTGATTGTGTCGCGCGTCCTGCAAGATGATCTGTCGCCTGTGCCTGCGCTGCCTCAGCCCCGGCAGCGCCGTCTTCCTGTTCGAGACGGACGAGACGCTGGCGGAGACTCGGCTGGTCAAGATGATAGCCAAGTTTCTGCAGCTGGAGGTGAGTTTACTGCGAGCGGCTAGTCGAAAAGCCTTACCGAACTCTCACCTATTTCCATGCTTAGATCCTGCCCGACGACAGCATCTCGACCACTGTGTGCACCGACTGCTGCGAGCACCTGGAGGACTTCAACGGCTTCTGGCAGATGGTGGAGCAGAAGCAGAGCTCGCTGAAGAAGGAGTTCCTCAACGTGGACGTCGACTGTGTTGCCCTGAAATGGACGGGTGGCGTGGACGTGGACGTAAACATCGACGAACTGCCGCTGGCGGCTACTGACATGGACGAGAAGCCGCTGGACATGCACAACCTGAGTCTGCTGGGCAGCGTGCTGGATGTGAATGTGGACAGTGTGGAGGTGGCTTCGCAGGCACCCGTCTCAGTGTCCGTCAAGGAGCAGCTGCAAGATGATTCCGAGGATGACGAGAAACCGTACCTGGCGGCCCTGCACGCGACTGATAGCGAACCGGAGGCGCTCCCAGAAGACAACACCTCGGACGGTAACCGCCTGCTCTCTCTCTCTCTCGAAATATATAGCTTTCTACAACAATTCACGTTCCCATTATAGATGAGCCGCTGGTCCGGCTCCAGACCAAGGCAAAGCCGCCGCCGCCCAAGCGCAAGCGCACCTCCAAGGAGCTGCATCAGGAGCTTACGGATTTGCTCGATGACAACGATGACGAAGGCAGCAAGCGGCGGCGCAGGAAGACGTCTGATCATCGACCAGCCACCGACATGCAGAAGACCGAGCTTCAGGCGGTCCTCGAACGCAAGCCCAAGGGCTGCTCGCGCGCCCAGCTGGCCAAGCGGTACGAGGAAGCCATTGCCAGCTACATGAGCGCCAGCTGTGACCTGTGCGAATTTAGCACCCAGTACCTGTCCGATCTAAAGACCCACTTCCTGGAGGTGCATCAGCGCGAGTACTACATCAAGTGTTGCGGCAAGGTCTTCACGCGCGCTTCCAAGCTGATGGATCACATCCGCAAGCACGTCAATCCCAAGCTCTTCACGTGAGTCTGAAACTACTATCCCCACCGAAAGTGAGCCACCATCTTGATCCTTGTATCCTTCTGCCCGATTACAGGTGCAGCATCTGCCAGAAATCGCTCAATTCGCAGGACTACCTGGCCACCCACATCGAGACCGTGCACAACAAGGTCGCCCAGATCGGCAAGGTGCTCAAGTTCCCCTGCCCCAAGTGCGAGCGCACCTTCAGCAGCGAGCGTCGTATGGCCAACCACTTGGCCAAGCACGACACCGACCAGCT
This sequence comes from Drosophila parvula, assembly GCA_018904695.1. Lineage (NCBI taxonomy): Eukaryota > Metazoa > Arthropoda > Insecta > Diptera > Drosophilidae > Drosophila > Drosophila parvula. The sequence goes on from JAEIIG010018388.1 coordinate 30,781, forward strand.
GGAGCACAACTGCGAGATATGCTGCAAGAGGTGAGTCTGGGGCTTCACTTTATCTGGATTTATCCGGCATGCGCCATCTCCCTCTACCCCACTCTACCCTCTCTCTCTCTATCTCGCTTTTTCTGGGGAGCAGCTTCGCCAACGTACACCGTTTGCGTCGTCACATTCAATCCATCCACGAGGACCTTCACCGTCACGTCTGCGACATCTGCGGCAAGAAGTTCAAGTTCAAGCCTTCCTTCGATCGACACCTGCTGGAGCACCAGGGCGTGGTGGCCCCGGCGGTGGAGTGTCCGGTGTGCGGTGTGTGGCTAAAGAATGAGCATAGCCTGCGTCTGCACCGCTTCACCCACGACAGCACGGACTCTGTGTGTCCGCACTGCGGTAAGACCTGCACCTCGCGCACCGCCCTTCGCGGTCACGTCAAATACGCCCACAAGCTGACCACCAACCTGCAGTGCACGTACTGCGAGAAGAGCTTTAAGCAGCAGCGCAACCTCGACGAGCACATGGCCATCCACACGGGCTTGCAGCTATACAATTGCCCGCACTGTCCAAAGGAATGCCGTTCCCGCTCCAACATGTATGTGCACATCAAGCAGCGCCATGCGGACGAGTGGCTGCGCGCAAAGATGGCGCGCTCGCACAATCCACAGTTTAAGCCGGGATCCGGCGAGGCTCAGCCCTAAGCCGGACTATGAAATCCCCCCAGCCCCCTAAGTATACGTACCCGTAAAGAATCCAGCCTAAGCTTTTGTGAGAGATATAAGAAAAGAGCACACTGATGTGCTTAAACAATAGATACGTAACTTTAACTTAAATGTCCTGTTTGTGTTTTCTTTGGTGGTTCAGATGAAATCTGGGTTTATAAAATGGGTCATCTTCAGAAATGGCAATTAAATAATGATTTTCACAAAAAAAAAGTATCCGAGGACCTGCCTCCTGGCTCCAATAACCCCCAAGCCGTATCCCAAAAAGAAACTGCATGTTACATCAACGAAAGTATATTTCATTGGGGTCTTATCCGTCTCCATTTATTTATATAAGGAGTCAGAATGGTGAAAAAGAGTAATTAGCATATTAGATCTTGTTAATCCTTGTGGTTTTTGAGATTTTCTTTTACGGTAATTTCCTTAGATTTCCTCTTTTTTCAATACCTTTATCTAAACATGAAAAATCGAAGATAATTATTTAGAGCAGACATGGGCAACAAATATAACAGAAAGAGCTACTATGTGCAGCGAGACAACACAGTAATTTTTCTCCAATGCCAATGAAAAAACACGACGTTCTTAACTTATATTAACTTGAGTTTTGTAAAAATTTAGCTTTTTTGGCGCTTTGGTTTTATCCAAATTTTCATATCGATAGTCTCAGTTGGCAGAAGGGCTGGCCACCCTAAAATTGTCAATCGATAGCCGGCGGTATTCAATCACAGTGGCAATCGGTTAGCTGCCATCGTTGACGGCGCTAAACGGGCACACTCCATTGCGAAAATATTCCAAAACGGAATCGGAATCCCCCATAGTCTCCTGAATTTTAGTGCAATTCAAAGGCGTAGGTTGTGATAAGAAAGCTAGCAGCAAAGAAAGTGTAGGTGAGTGCCGACATTGACACATATCCTTTGGGCTATGGCCGGAGTGTGTCCCAGCCGTCCCAGATGTGAGCTGTGCGAATTTCGCCGGCACCGTCCCGGCCGCCATGGAAATTTGCACAATCGGCGTCGCATATAATTTTGGGCTGTCTGGCGCAGACAACTACAACTATGAATGGCTTGGCGGTGGCCTGGCAACAAGAGCGGGGACCAAGTTGCAACCGCTAACACACACACGCACACACACACACATAGGGAGAGAGCAGGCTCTCGCGAGTGCGTGCAGCATAACTAGTTTCCCTGCGAATCCTCCACCGAGAGAAAGAGAGCGAGCGTGCTTGTGCTTGCTGCCAGATGCAGATGCTTCGTGTCCGTCTCTGTGTCCGTCTGTCCGCCTGTCCGCCGATTTTGCGCATACCTGCACAGCAAGCCAGACGAGACGAGGCTCGACTCGACTCGACACCGACTCCGACTCCACTCCGACTCCGATTCCGATTCCGACTCAAACTCGAACCCCAACCAAAAAAAAAAACCCCCACCATACTCGCAGTGTCCGGCCAGTTGCAATTCTTGACAGTTCAGCAGCTCTCTGTGCTCTCGGCCTTCGGCTTTCGGCGCACATCGGGTCGTGGCTCGTTTTTTGTGTGTCTACCTCGAGGAAGAAAATTTTCAGCAGAAGCCCCAACAGCAGCAACAGCAGAAGCAGCAGAAGCAGCCAGCCGGCCGGCCTGCCTTTCCGGTTTTTCATCTCGCATCACACTTGCTCCGCTTGTTCCGCCGTTGCAGTTTCGCCCGCTGAACGCTGAACGCTCACTGCTTGACGCTCGTCGACGACGATCGCCGCCCCACCCCCCTAAAAATCGCCTAAATAATGGTCACTATGGAGAACAGTGATGAAATCCTGCAGATCCTGGAGCGTTTCACGCGTCTAAAGCAGAAGGAGATACCCAAGGAGCTGGAGGACTATCTGCAGTATGTGGCCAAGACAGGGGAGACCATCTTCAAGTGGTCCAGCCTGAAGTATCTGTTCCGCGAGAAGCTGCTCAACGTGATTAAGCACTTTAATGAGGACTCGCCGCGTCTGGAGGGTGAGTTTGATCGGCGCTAAGTTACCCTCTTATTTTTAACCCGTGACCCTCCTCCCCCGCCCACTGTGCAGAGATACCCAATTACCCGAACGTGGATCCCTTTAACTATGAGACCATGAAGTCCTCGCTACTGGAGCGTCTGGATCTATTCACGGCCGCCCCCTTCACCGTACAGCGGCTGTGCGAGCTGCTCATTGATCCGCGCAAGCAGTACTCCCGTATTGACAAGTTTATGCGCGCCCTGGAGAAGAATATACTAGGTAAATACTTTGCCCCACTCTTTTGCCCCATTCCCCGACGTATTTCTCCATTTTGTTCCCCTTTCTGTTTTCCCTACCATCTCGTTCACAGTCGTCAGCACCATTGATCCGGGCCGCAAGCGTACCGAGAGCGAGAACGGTGACTCCCTCGATTCGGTTGTCAACGGCGATCTGTCCCTCGAGGTCAACATTGATATCGAAATGGAGAACGAGGCTCTATTTAATAATGGCAACGCCGATGAAGGCACTGGCTCTGGATCCGGTTCAGGCACCAGCTCGGGTGCCGTCAAGGCTAGCTGCCCGCGATCGGATGACAATGATTTGCCCAAGGCCAAGAAGGCCAAGCTGGAGATCGAGGGGGATGATCTAGCAGAGGCCGATCAAGAGACCGATGCTCCTCCAGTGACCTCCTCCAAGGCCAAGAAGGAGGAGGGAAAGTCATCCCAGCAGGAGCCGGCTGAAATTGAGGAGCCCGACGAGGAGGAGTTGGTGGACGAGCTGAAGACCGCCAAGCAGGCTCTCAATGGTGGCAAGCAGAAAAAGACCGAGGGCACTGATACTGCCAAGGCTGTTAAGGACGAGGCTGAGGTTGCCAAATCGCCAAAGGCCGAGAACGAACCATCCGCTGCCGCTGCCAAGGAGAAAGTGGAGGAAGTTAAGGACAAGAAGGCAGGCGGTGAGCCGCAGGAAAAGATTATCGAAAAGCAGGAGACCGAAAAGGCTGAGAAGGCTGATAAGCCAGCGGAGCAGTCAGGCGAGAAGCCGGCTGCCGAGGAGGCTCCACCTGCCAAGGAGGACGAAGGCAAGGAGGCCAAGAAGGTGGCCGAGGTGGAGAAGGAGAAAGAGCTGGAGATCACTCCGCCGGCAACCGGAGTGAAAGCCGACAAGGAGAAGGAAAAGGAAAAGGAGAAGGAGGAGGATAAAGAGAAGGAGGAGGATAAAGAGAAGGAGATAGAAAGGGAGAAGGAAACAGAAAAGGAGAAAGAAAAGGAAAAGGAGACGGAGACGGAGAAGGAGAAGGAGAAAGAGAAGAAGGAGGAGAAAGAGAAGGAGAAGGATAAAGAGAAGGAGAAGGAGAAAGAGAAAGAGATAGAGGAGAAGGATAAGAAGGAGGAGAAGGAGAAGGATACAGATAAGGAGAATGAAAAGGCTGATGCCGAGGCCAAGCCTGACAAGGCCACCACTGACGAGAAGGCTGCTCCGGCTGAATCGAAGCCGGTGTCCAAGGCCGAGGACAAGCCGGAGCCAGAGAAGGAGAGCCAAAAGCCCGAAAAGACTGAGACTGCATCGGCCATAAAGCCGTCGCCGCCGCCGGAGGAGAAGTTAAAGGAGACAGAGAAGGAGAAGGGCAAGGCTGACGAGCCAGCCAACGATGAGCCCGAAAAGAAGAAAGAGGACGAAAAGACTGAGGCCGAGGCAGACAAGAAACCAGCTGTAGTTGAGCCAGAGGGTGACGACGAGGACTCCTCCCCCATTGTCGAGGATCTGGGCGGTGCCACAACACCGCAATCACCGGTTAGCGCCACCGCCGAGTCTGCCGAGACGCCGCCCGCCGCCGAGCCACTCGACGATGCAGATGATGACGATTCTCCCGTTGCCGCCGCCGCCGTAACACCACCGGCTCTGGCCCTCAACGATCAGCCCATGGAGGATACCCCCACTGAGGAGGAGACGGCTCGCGTCTCACCCTCGGCCGCCGTTGAGGAGGTGGTTATGGCCGAGAGCGGCCCGCCGCCAGCCGCCGAAATGGCCACTGATGAGGCCGACAAGGAGGTCGCCATGGAGGTGGACGATACCAGCCAGGAGGTGATGATCCAATAAGCATTGCCCAAGCCAATGCATCCAATGCCCAAGCATCCATGCGAAGTAAACAACTACATTCAAATACTATACTCCATATAACTAGACACGTAAGATAAGCAAGCGCCCCATCCTGCGAGTACCATAGACGATGTACTCCCCTATCGCCACACATTGCTGATCACACCCAGGTCCAGGAAGGGGGACGCCCATCCTTTGTAGCCGTAAGACGTCGGTCAGACCGCTCAAGCACTAGACTCTGTTGAATGTTCCGTGTTCCGTCATACACCATTTGTATTTATGTATTTAAAACACGTATTTTATAGGACGTGGATGGGCACGCCAAAACGAAACGGAAGCCGCCGAAATATCGCCAGAAACATTGGCCAGATCAAATATGTGCCCATCCAGGCTATAGACCAGGTGGTGGCCACACGATTGTCGAATGAGATCGTCCGCTCGGTCGAAGACGCAGCAGGGCGCAATGTGACATACGGAACGGTGTGAGCAGAGCCCGGACTCGCGAACCGCGAACCGCGGCCGTGGCCACCACTGCTATAGACGAATTTCCCATTTCCCGATGATGACAAGTCCGCGGATCTCTACCACTGTCTCGCTACTGTTTTCCCGTACTATTTTTTTTTTTAATTAAAAAAAGAACCTAGTAGTAGACGCTGCCCTTGGCGCGAGCTCGAACAGCTGTGAGCGATTGAACACACACACAATAAACACTATCTATACAATAGACCAGGTGCGCCGTGATGTTCTTCTTTCAGCTGGTGTTCCTGCAGGCAAGGTAAAGTACGTAGCCTAGTGATTTATGTGTGCGTGCGTGCGGCGCTATACACAAACAATTTTGCACAGTCCCGAGCCAACAACAACAACGATTTAGTAGGGATTCGAGTTTAGTTTGTTCTTGCCTTCCTCCTCCACTCTACACTGACATCTCTTCTTAAGTTTATGATTGGTGGACCATTCCTTGATGGGTTGGCAAGTGTCTTTCTTTCAGTGTACATCTTGAAATAAAATAAATGTATGTTTACATGTGTGCGTGTGTGGTTTCTATTATTTGTGTTGGTAGATGCAGCATCATAAGGCAGATAACCCTGGAGATGGATCCCTATATGGCAGATATCCCTATATGGAGACCTGACATTGATAATTCAATATAGATCATCCTTGGGTAATTAGCTAGGTATGTTTTATAAACATGAGGAACCCTGTATGTTGGCTCATCTGCGAAATACTTACTCCTTAACCTTATAGACAGCAGTGGTGCCCACACGCATTCATATTGACACGTTAGACTATCATTCGGGTGAGTAAGACCGTGCTGTCGCATACCGTCGATGCGAACGCTTACATTGTCGGTGTGAGCAGAGCTCGGGCAGCGAAACTTGCAGACTTGCAAGTCTATCTGTAGGGCATGCAGTTAGGCACTCGAGTGGATTCCCTTTTTAATCAGAGTTTGCCTGTTGCTGTTGCTAAGATGGCCAAGTGCCAAGACAGTAGTAGATAGGAGGCCATAAAACCCGCTATCTTTCAGATACAGCTAAACAGATACTCGAGTCCTTCCGCCCGGTCCCAGTGAAAAGCCAGATGGGGAGACTACTCTTCTTTGGTATAGATTGTGTGTAAGTGGTGAATAACAACAAGCAAGCAAACAAACGAACAGAAACAGAGGAACTGGCCGCCGGCCGCCAGCAGGGCGGTCAAAACAGGACACAGATCGTAATCAAGCTTAGAAAACTACAAGGTTCAAATTGGATTTGATAACGTGTGAAAAGCCAATGGGGATTCCAGCGGGGGCGGGGTGGCGGAGGCGGTTCTGGGACTCCACAGCCGGAGCGAACGCGTGGATTATCCGCCTCCATTTCCGTTCCGTTCCGTTCCGATCCGATATCGAATTAATTCATCATCATCATCATCATCATTGTTCATCTTCAACATCAGCAGCTCCTCTTTCCGCTCCGCTCCGTGACGATTCGGCTTCCGCTTCCGATTCCCCAAACAAAAATATAAACCGATGCTGCCGGAATCGGTCGACGCTCTCTCTCTCTTTCTCGGATGATATATGGCCAGGAGCCGGAATGGGCCGTAATGCCGGGCTAGCCCAGCAACACCTTGCGCATCATGAAGCCGCTACTGGCGCTGCTAGCGCTCGCCACCGGTAGTGATCCGCGTGCTGGCTGCTCCGGCTCGATGCACTTGGAGGAGCAGAGGTACTGCAGCAGCGGCACACGATACTTGCCGCAAAAGTCCACAAACTTGATGTGCTCGACCCGATTATCGAAGAAGACGCCCCTGCAGTTGGGATTCACACAACAATTGGCGCTGTTCAGATACTCGGCCAGTGTCCTCGGTATGTCATACGGTCCCGGTCGCTGTCCGCTGGCCTTAACCATGCGCCCGGCCAGCTCCAGCAGGGTCGGTGGCTTCAAGGCCATGTCCTGAACGAAGCGCACCACCAAAGGATTATCGCGCAGACTCAACTGGGGAAGGGAAAAAGGAGAGACAGGGTGAGTTTGTAAACCTGACACTCATGGCTGAAAATGAGCTCTAACCTCCGTCAGGTTCTTCAGCGCCACAATATCCTTGGGCAGATGGCGCAGGCGGTTCTTGTGGAGCAACAGCGACTTCAGGTTCTTCAGCCGGGCAATGCTCGTCGGCAGGATCTCGATTAGGTTGTCGCAAAGGACCAGGGCCTGCAGCTGGCTGAGGGAGCCCACCGCCTCGGGTACCTCGCTGATCAGGTTACCGCCCAGGGACAGCACGTGCAGGCTAAAACGGAAGTGAATTTATTATATTATTATTTAACTCTAATCGCTAATTATCTGGGCTGTAATTTACTTAGTTTGTAATGTATGTATGTTCATTGTTTTTAATAATTTGCAATAAACTCGATTCACGAATTGAATCGCGAAATGGAATAAAAACGGAGTTTAGCTATTTAAAAACCAACTGACCAGCACTGGAGAAAATATTTAAATTACTTTCTTTTGTTAGAAATTCATTGATAGAAGAATTCCATTGATAGAAATTAATATAGTGACCTTTGGTCTTGGACTATAATATAATATTTACACATATTCGTTTCTACATTTGCCACTACATTCTGTATCCTAAATTTAAAACAATTCTAGATTAATAAAGATAATTAATTTAAACCTATCCATGGCTTGACTTTGGGCAGATAATGAGATAAAGAGAGAGAGAGAGAGAGAGAGAGAGAGAGAGAGAGTGCCGAAGAAGACTTACTCGACTGATAAAGAGAAAGTGTGTTGTTAGTTCAGCTTTTTCCTAGCCAAAGTATATATCTTAATTTAATTTTTTTTTATTGAATATAAATCAGCATTTAATACCCATGTTGCAGTTTTTTAATTTAAATTTAAATGATATTTATTATAGCCTCCAGACTCTATGGAAGTCTAAAGTTTATAACATGGTATTCTCTATATAGAAACTCTTCTCTGAACTGAGCAATGCATGAAGTAAGTATTATAGGTAAGTACTATAAGTTATATATTATATTCTAAATACAGTGAATCATCGCTTATGTCACGGTTTACGGCGCAAAAGCCTTAACCATTACTGCTTTACGACTATTGGCTTTTAGGTTTTGGCCTTTGGGTCGGTCCTCTTCACGTTCCTTGGGGGCTCAAGTGCGGAGCAATCAATTCCCCCTCAGACGTTGCCAAAGTCCGGCCCTCCGATAACTAATGCCAATTTGAATTTTTTTAATTTGTTTTCAACTGATATTTGAAATATTTCTTTCCTTTTTTGCAATTTTTTTTTGTTATTGTTATTAATACTTGTTTGTGCCATTTGTTGTTCTTTGTTTATTATTATATTAATACACGGGCCTGGGGCGGGCCGTATCTTTATGGGCCGACCAAATCGGTTGGGTCGAGTCGAGTACGTGTTTTCGATAGATTTGGCTTTTACGACGCCAGGCATCGACTACCCAACCACCCGACCACCCGACCACCGAGATCCCAGCGATCCGCCGAGTGGCAGGGCAGCCTTATCAGCTCAGCGGCTATATATTACGATCGCGTCTGTGCTTGGACTTTTATACATGGCAACAGTGCCTTGTTGACGCTCGCGCTCCACGAGTGGCCAATGTCAAGCCGCAAGAGGAAAAGCGGCAAGCGGCGAGTGCACTGGCAGAAAAACAAAGGGGGGGAGATGGCACGACCCAGTTTTAACCATGGTTTTAATTTGTAGAAATAATTAGCTGGGGAGATGAGACTTTGACTACGTTTAAAACTTTCGAATGCAAGCTTAAAATTATCAACTACATATTCTTTGACACTCTACAAAAAAAGTACAAAAACAAAACTGATTAAAAAAGTTAAAATATAAAGAAAATAAACATAATACTTTAAAGAATCGGTAAAGAAGCGTTGAAAATACAAATATTTCAACAAAACTAATTGTAAATGTAATAAGACCTCGTAATATTTCAACTAAACTAATTGTAAATGTAATAAGCCCTCGTAATATTTCAACTAAACTAATTGTAATTATAATAAGCCCTCGATTCATTTAAAAAATAAATTTAAAAATCAAATCTTTTTAAGAAAGAACTCGACTGTTTCTCGCCGTGCTTGGGCATAACCCACAAGACACACACAACACTTGAGCAAACAACAATCGGAGAGGCCAAGAGACCAGATCGATTCCCCAGATCACAGCCACAGATGTGTGTGGCGGTTAATTACCTTTGCATCTTCCAAATATCCTTCGAAATGCTCGAGATCTTGTTGCCGCCAACATAGAGGTACTTCAGTTGCCGCAGCTCGGTTACCTGTTCGGGGAAGTGCGTCAATTGGTTGCCGCTCAGATTAAGCTCCTTGAGCGTGGATCCGCCACCGTTGGCCAGCTTGGAGAGGAACGATTTTGGCAGCGAACCATTGGTCAGCAGATTGTTCTTGGCGATCAGCGTGACCAGCGGCAGTTGGCAAACGGCATCCGGCAGCGAGGTGATGGCATTGGAGCTCAAATCCAAAACTTTTAAGCTGGCAAATTGCTGTAGGAGCCGGGGCAGACCCACCAGGCGGTTGTGGTTGAGCAGCATGGTCTCAATATCGCCAATGACCTTGACCAGACCCTTTTGCGGCGAACTAAGATGATCCTCCAGGGTGTTAAGGTCCAGGCTCATGCGCCCAAAGTCCACGGTCTTCTGCTCCCGCGAATCCGTGTCCGAACTGTCCGATGTGTACACCTCCATATTGTAGTCTGTTTTGGATGCAGTTTCTTTCCTTTTTGGATGCAGTGGCTCCCCGCGATCGCTTTGTTTACCACAGCCGTTCGATCGATCGTATGGATCGTTCCACTCACGAAAAAAAAATGAAGAACGCAAACGCAATGGCAAAACGTGAACGAAAACAAAAACAGATGCCAGATGCCTGAAGCTTGAAGCGTGAAGCTTGTGTGTATGTGGATGGCAGAGGCTAGAGGCTAGATGACAGCGAAATATAATTATTGGGAACACCGACGCGACTTGACGCTCGCTCTGTTCAGCTCGCCCAGCCCAAATGCCAGCGGATCGCGATCGCGGCGGCTGCTTTTCTGATCGCCAAGCGGAGACTATCAGCTGCGGACGATCCGAATCTTCGGCTGGGGCCCCAAACCGATGCCGAAGCGTTGCTCTGCTGCTCGGCTTCTCTCCCTCTCCCTCTCGCTCTCTCGCTCTTGCTCTCCCTCTAGCTGTAGCTCTACCCCTCTGGCCCCCTCTCTTCTCTCTTGGCTCGACTCTTCGTCGGGGCGCGCACGAGGCGTATGCGTAATGCCCACCATTGGGTAGGTAGTAGTACCGTGTACCGTGTACCGTGTACTGGGTACTGGGTACTGGGTAGTGGGTACTGGGCCAAAAGGTACGCGACACCGCGTGGGTGGGCCAAACAGTTGGCCCAGGCGGTCAGGCGACGCTTATCGGGCTTCAGGAACCATTTGGAAGAATTCCAATGGACTTGAGAGCATATAAACATATATATATATATATACTACTATTCGACATTATCATTTATTTGACATTAATTATTTTATTGAATTTGTTTACGACCTCCACTTGGACAGCGGCTATACAATTATAATATAAACAATATCAAATATTGAGAGTACACTGAGTGGGGGTCCTTTGTTGTGACGGGGCCGCCAGCCTATCTTGGGGGATTGTGTCACGAACAGAAATTCCGGGAAACTCGGATCGATTCTACTTATATGGGGGACCCAATATCTGAGGACAGAATTTTCATCATTTAATCGTATTTAAATATATTATTATTATTATATTTACATATAATTTACATTAGTAAGAGTTACAGCATAGATCCTACCATTAAAATATTATTAATTTAACATAATGAGAGATAAAGATATATAGCTACGATATATTACTTATCTTTGTCATTTTGTTTTTTAAAAAACCAATTAATTGTTGAGAAAGCTAGAAAGCTTAAGCAGTATTTTAATAAGATTTTAATAGGTCTTACAAGTTTTGAATTACATACCTAATATCTCAATATGATATATGTTAGATTTATTTAGGGACCTAATTAACTAGTTAACAATTCCATCAATGGATCTATTCTTTTAAATTATTTATTTTATTGAATATTTACTGATTTCTTACAGTTTTACCAAGTAGTTGTCTTGAAACCCTCAGTAAATACTGGATTAGATGATCAACCATATCCGGGGTCTAATAAAAGCAATTGTTCAAAAATCAATCATAGCCCGGTCCCCCCCAAAGAAGTTCGACAAACTTTTCAAATGCCTCACAATGCCTCGATTAAATCGATTGATCACACGGGCGCCGGAATTTATTTTATTTTATGACACACAGCGACAACGACGGCCTGTCAACCGACACACAGCCCCCACTCCCTTAAACCACAACTATATATATACATATATATATATATATATATATTTATATAGAGGGACTTGTGCGAAAGTTATCGAACAGCCCACTTCATCCGTGCAATAATCAATATATATATATATATATATATTTACTCTCGACAATCTTTTGTTTTTACTGCCCGCCGCCTGACTTTCTGTACTTAGAAGCGCCTAATCAAAACATACCTATCCCGCCCCACCGATCCGTCTCTTTTCCATCGGCTACAGGCACTTGGAAAAAAGTTCCTACAAACTATAATATCGTAACATATTGTATACGTGTATATATATTTCTTTTTATTTTGTTGTATTTTAAATTAGCAAGGATCAGCACAAATGTAATAATAATTCAGAAAACATTTCAAAAGAAAGTTCAGCGATTCGATCTGATTTTTGAGATCAATATGGTTTTGTATATTATTCTCCGACATCTGTCCCAGTTGATTTCGCATTTCTTGAACGACTAATGACACATTAACCGCCTCCATCTGAACTATATTTCGGATTGCTTCATAGCGTTTCTTTGTAGCTATTAACTCCCTTTGAATCCTTCTATTCGTAGCTTGCAACTTTTTACTTTCTTTGCGGATTTCTATGATGTTTCCTTTAATTTCAATCAACGGATCATTCATAACATTATATTGATCTGGCTGAAACATCCGCTTCCGTGCATTGCGCTATAATAAGTAAATTGTATCAATATTTTAGAAAGAACCATAAACAGTTTTATAAGTATTCTCCCCTTAGACCTCTTACTTGGCATATTTGCAGGATTGGTATTCAAGTTTGAGACCATTAAGACTAATTTTTAAGAATATTTCTTAATTAGCTTTGATTTATCTGTCACTTTTACTACTCACCGAATTGTTCAGGACAAAACTGCCGTCGAAGAAGTATATAGAATACCTTTATTTTCTCAGCGTCCACGAAGTTCCTTTCGGAAAGTCACTCTTACGCTCTGTTACGAAAATATTTATTAATCGGCTTTGCCTTATTTGCAACAAACTTCTTACACAATTTCTTCAGGACAATAAACTAAGTAAATAACGTTCCACACGGTATAGTCACTCTTTTTTTTTTTGGTTTAAACTAAAAATAAAAAAAATTATATCACCACAAATTGTTTTATATGTTTCGAGTTTTTCACCAAAAATGTAGTTTTTCTTTTCTTGCTTGTTAGAATCGACTGTCGTATTTCGATAAGTTTTCGATAAACATTTTATCGCTTTGTCAGGTATGGCGGGAAAAGTGCAAACGTAAAAAATATGTACATTTTACTTCACTTTTCATTTCCGACAAGGCAAACTTGTTCGTTTTTCAATTCCACAAAAACTCGTAAAAGTGCACCCTAGGCACCCATCGGAAAAATGTCAGATTTGTTCTGTCACATCGATGTCCGTACATTTTCATTCATTGTGCTTCGGTTTCTCGAACTAAAACAACATAGATCTAATTTTTTAGTTAAAAAAAAATCGGAATTATAATTCAGATTTCGAATTTTCTGTGAACCTTTAACTTTGAACCTCAGATTGGATAATGGAAAAGTTCGAGTCCGATCCTGAACATGCTCGGGCACGTTTGGCCCGAAAGCGCAGGTGAGCTAAGATTAATTTTTTTTTTTTTGTTCTTCGCCCCAAAATAATATAATATTAGCTGAAAATCCCCCGACTTTATCTCGATTTCCTCCTTGTTCAAGCAATTATTTGTTCCCTTTCTTTTGCAGCAAGCGGGACGATCCGCTGAAAATGAAGTCTTCGAATACATCTAAATCTCAGAAGAAGGCCAAGAAATCGTGAGTGATTAACGTAGATTCTCTTACAGCCTTCAAAGTTCTCTAAAGGAATCTATTTTCAATGAATCCCGTTTTATTTGATTCACACAGGTTGCAGGACGATAAATCGGTAAAAGTGTCCGCCGTGTAAGTGTCCGCCACTATATGCCATGTTATATCTGACTCTTCTAACACGATGTTGTCCACATTGCAGGGTTGACGAGACTCATGAAGTCTGGGTTGAGGTCGTTAGCTCCAACCTACATCAGTTTGGTCCACACACCAGATTTGTCAATCTGATTGAACTCCCCGACTCAAAGCCTGGGAATGTGGCTGAGAAGGTCATCTTAAAGCATGTGACTGTGACTGAGAAGGCCATAACAAATCCAGTGACTGTGGCTAAGAAGGACAAAACAAATCCTGTGACTGCGGCTAAGGACATAACAAAGCCTGTGACTCTGGCAAAGAAGGCCACTACGAATCCTGTGACTGTGCCTGAGAAGGTCTTAACAAAGCCTGTGACTGTGACTGAGAAGGCTTTAACAAAGCCTGTGATTGTGGCTGAGAAGATCTTAACAAAGCCTGTGACTGTGGCTAAGAAGGAAATAAGAAAGACTGTGACTGTGCCTGAGAAGGCCTTAACAAATCCAGTGACTGAGGTTGAGAACTCCTTAACAAATCCAGTGACTGAGGTTGAGAACTCCTTAACAAATCCTGTGACTGAGGCTGAGAAGGCCTTAACAAATCCTGTGACTGAGGCTAAGAAGGACAAAACAAATCCTATGACTGTGCCTGAGAAGGCCTTAACAAATCCTGTGACTGACGCTGAGAAAGCCTTAACAAATCCAGTGACTGAGGCTGAGAAGTCCTTAACAGAGCCTGTGACTGTGGCTGTGACAAAGCCTGTTTTGAGAAGCAATCGTATTCTGTTCACTGAAGAGCATCGGGACCTTTTCTTCACAATTATCCAAGGACCCCGCGATAAAGTGAGTACTTAACTCCATATTATATATTACATATTTTACATTTGATAAAGATGGTCTAAGTATCCCTGTATTACCGATATTACCTATACCTTAACCGGACCCATTGCCATTCTGCTCTTCCTTTTCAGGTCATTATCAACAAGTTTACTATGAAAATTTATCGACGCGACATCCGCGCTTTAGCGCGTCATAATGTGGTTAATGAAAGTATAATGACATTTTACTTGAAAATATTATATTATCGAGCGATCGATAATGTGGGGAAGCTGCCCACAGTTTACCCATTCAGCATATTTTTCATGGAATGCTTTATGGAGAACGGGTACGAGAGAGTTAGCCCCTGGACCCGTAAAGTCGATATATTCAGTAAGGATATTTTGATCGTTCCATTTATAACTAGGCACCAGGCGTGGTGCATGATCATTATAAATATGCGTCTAAAAAGTGTCAAAATGTATAATTGGATTGGCAAAACGCCACCGCGTTGCATGGATATTATGGCGATGTACCTGAAAAGTGAATCACTGGAGAAACTTCGGAAACGCCTTGACTTCAGTGTCTTCAAATATGAGGTGGTTGAGGATCTACCAATGCTATCCGATCCGAACGATTCCGGTGTCGTTAGTCTCATGCTCGCCGAGTCTATAACACGCGGTCGCACCCCAATCAATTTCAATTCAAACGATATAAGATACTTTCGCTATTTAATGGTATTCGAGGTGGCCAGCGGCAAGCTGTGGCGATAGGCTCGATCCAAGCCGAGAATTGAAGTTGGAAGTCTGCATTTGGAGGTCTGCATTTAATTAGTTACACTCAAAACATATTAATTATAATTAACCATAATAAAACAATAAATGTGCAGATGGAATGTTATTTTTTTAATTAAGAAAATGCCTGCATTTCAGATCTAGAGAGTTTTTAACGCCAACTATAAACAACAAGTAGGAAAGCTTCAGTCGTGTATGATCGACTGTGAGATACCCTGTACCCCATTCATTGTGAGACAATTTAGATGACCTTCTGTTTGCCGAAAGTCCAGGCTAATGTTGAGAATGAAGAACAATTTGGTAGCTCAGAGATCTGTAGTTTCACATGGCTAAATCGACTCGCCTGCTGATGCTGGTTTGTATTTTATTGGTATTTACTGGTATTGTATTGTATATTCTCGGTTGGCCCAAAGCTATAATACCCTTGTACCTTGTGGGTGCTGGGTATACAAATTCGAGCGGTATTCCCAATGGGAAGCACCTTAAATAATGAGGTCAGTAACGCATACTGATGAGCAAATTTTGTGGCTATATTAGCTATATATATAGCTATATAGCATTTCTAGGGATAACAATGCTATCTGAAGAACGAGATACTTCACAAAACCAAATCAATATATAGTATTATATGAACTGCTTCTAGTTTTTTAAAAATATTCAGCAATTGATTGTATAATTGATTATATAGGGGGGATTGCAACATTATCAAGACCAAGACACCAATCTAACATTTGTAGTATTTGTATTTGTACTTTTATTTTTTGTTCAGTGTTCCAATGTTTGTTGCCTTCAGTCAATTTCTTCGCCACGGGGGATTGGGGATTTTAGGCCTGAGACCGATTTTGGCGTGCCAATAATTGTTTATTATCGCGTCATAGGACACCGGGCTTGTTGTTTCTGTTGCCGCTGCTGTCGCTGTGTGTCGCGCCGATAAGGGACACACTCAAAATATCAAAAATATAAATCGATAGCGATGGCAATCGCCTTTGGCCAGCCATCTATCTATTTTATAATTAAACCAAAAATTTATTGCTTGCTCAAACTCCAATCTGTATCAATTTACAACTTGTTGCACGATAGCCAAAAACAAAGGAAAAGTTTCACAAAAAATAAATACAACTCTAGGTGTAACCAAAAACAAGGCGTTGTTTATTTTTAACTAGTAAATAATATTTAAGGTGTTGTAGGCTAATATTCAAATTACACATTTATCATAAATTAAGAACCTTGGATTTGTATATACTTTATATTATTTATTAGGTATTGTTGCTGGAAAAACTACTTATGGGTCACTGAAGAGATTAGTTCTTTTGTTAGAAATATCATTGTGACTTTTATAAACATAAACAGAATGTCGAAATGAAATATGCTATACGTAAGAATTAATATAATGATAATGATAATATTTTATTTGGAGGTTGAAGTTCATTAAAATGATATCAATATTTATTTTTCTCTGTGCAGACTTGATGGCGTTTTCGGTGCGTTTTTTGCACACGTTGCGAATTTTTTAAGTTCAGCCCGCGCTTGTCCGTCTGTCCGTCTGTCCGCTTGTCCGCCTGACCGCGAGTCGTCATCTCTGGGCGAGTGTGTGGTCCTTATCGCACCAAATTTGAATTTCCATCAAAACAAAGCACCATTCGCAGGCGATAGTTCTACTATAGACCAGATTAACTTGCGACATTTGATTCGGCTATTTGTTTTTTGCACAGGAGAAGAGCGCTCTCGATCGAGAGAAACAAACGATTCTTTGGCGGCGACAATATAATTATATTGTTTCTTATATATGTATGTACATATATAGAATAAGTTCAGGCAATCGGGACTGCAAATCTTACACCGTCCATTATCGTTATCTGTCGCGACTTGAATAGTAAGTAGTCGGTCTGTGGTGGGACCAATTAAGTACCCCAGATGGCGACTCGATTCGGCCTGAACCCCGCCCGGGGCGATAGCCTTCGGCTCCCGGCTGCTGATCTGCCACCCATCTCATCCCACTCCTCCCCCCAAAAAACACATTTCGCGAATTATGGGGATCAGAGCGGGGGCTTTATTATTTCATAATAATTTCAACAATATAGCCGATGCTTTCGTCAATGGCATTTTTAATCAGCATTTTCCGCCTCAAAGTATGGGGCATATGTTATTTCTTAAACGAATCCCTGAACGAGGTCTACTTTTAGGTAGGCTATGAGCCGGTTACACCGTAATGTAATGGTAAAATAATAGTATATATAGTGTATTGTAAAATAACATCAATAGTTTTCCTTGAAATTGAATTGTTTCTGCTAATTCTACATAATAATAATTAAAACTGGAAACCCCTTTTAGCATATACTCTTATTAATCTCATTTGGTCTAATGAAATCAAAACACCAAAATAATACCAATCTCTATTTCTTGATTTCTATATACATATTTTACGAGTTCTATAAATTCACTTGGTTGCGCCTTTGAGAAAGCTATCAGATCGACGACAGGCATAATTTATCTGTGCGGACACTTGAGTTCAAAATCAAGTGGCTAAGGCTGGAGTATATTTACTGTTTGGCAAGAATTATTTTTATGGCTAACTTATTGACTGTATTAGGTCGCTTCTCTTATCGTCAGAAGACCAAAATTAATCAAGTGCCACCCACTTGGGGTGCTTGGGGCAAATGTATGCCATTCTCGATCAGCATCACCAGGCAAGTATATTTAGTCATGTTATTTTAGGTTCCTGCTGGTTATAATAAGTTGCCACAGGATCTTGGGCTGGAACAGATGAAGGCCGAAGGAGAATCTGTTACTTCACAAGGTCGGACAGAAGGACATGGCTAAATCGATACTGCTGGTGATGCTGATCAAGAAACTGGGGTGGGAGCTGGGTAATACTTGTATAATAATACTTGGTAATACATTGGAATGTATCGAACATTAAATTCCAATATAATATATCGACATATATTCCATTTTTTAAATATAGATACAAGTAAAAATGTTAATATTATCGAAAAATATTCGACAATGTTATTTAATTTATTTGTATCATTTTTGCATTTATAATTTATTAATATATCAAACAGAATATGGATATATCGTATTTATATTACAATGTTATCGATTTATATATCGACTTTTGCGTCAAGCGACTATGCAATAATAATAGTAATAGTAATATCGTAATAGTAATCGATATCGATTTTCTTTGCCATCCCTAGTAATAGTTTCAAGGAATGTATAGGCAGTAGAGCTGGTAAAGTATCAAAGTTACCAATGTTTTTTATATGTAAACATCGATATATCCGGGTTAAACATCGATGTTTTTCCAGCTCTAATAGGCAGTGCCCTGTGCGGGCCAGATAAGAGTGAATTTGTTGTCCAGAAATAGGAGCTAAATATGTACATATCAGGGGTATATCCCTGCTAGTCTTCGCTACGTTTAGGTTTTATATGAGAAAGTCCCGGGTATCTTCCAGTCGAGCTGCAGCTGATTCAAAATTCTAGATTATTATTCGTTTTTTGTGTGATTCATCGCAGGAAGTAGCGGCGGCTTTTGGGTTTCATCGTAAATTACGCCCAGATTGGTGCTGTTGGGGATTTCCCATTCCCAAAAACAAAAAAGAAAAACACCTTCGGTCTTATTTTGGTTATTTATTTATTTGTTTGCTATTTGGATTACGTGTCACATATTTTACAAAGTATACAATAAAAAAAAACCGGATATATCGAGGGCTGATAGCAGTGTTTAGTTGTACATAAATATTAAAATGTATTGGTTAATATTTTAATATAATATGGTTTAGCTTCTTTGTCTTAAAGAACAAACACGAAACCCATTCACACACATTCCCTCCTAAATAAATGCCTTTTGTGTGGTCCTTACGATGGATAGCTTGATCGCTTGATCGCTTGATCGCTTGATTGAATGCTTGATTGATTGTTGCTGGTGATTGTTGGTGTTGAACTGTGCTTTTGGTCTCCAGGAGCGGCAAGCACCCGCTCGTTGTTCTCGGTGTGCAGGCAGACTCCACTCCACCTCCTCCACTCTACTCGCTAAGTGTTTATATTTCGTATATATCGTGTGTGTGTGTATATGTATTATTCGCATAGTATATTTATTAGCAAAAAAAAAATATATATATATAGGAAGGGTTCGAAACAATAATAATAATAATAATATTCCGAGAAAAAAAAAACAAACACGTCGCTTAACTCAATACTGATGTTTAGTACACATTAGATGTTTTCTAATTAGCATTAATTAGCTTTACTTACAGGCTACTAAGTATATTTTAATGTAATAATAATAAATTATTAATCAAATATGCTTGGGTTGTTAGTGAGCAAGAAGGGGCAGGGCTGGGGCTGTTCTCTGTAACTATCCGTCTAGTCTGTCTGTCTGTCTGTCTGTCTTTAGTGACCCGCCGGATGGGCGGTGGGCCAGGCGATCTTGGCATCGATGCGCTTGTACGCCAGCATGCAGTGCTTCCCCTTGGCCGCCAGACGTGCGTCCTGCGGACACTCGGCGTCCGTTAGGAGCGTCTCCTCGCCATCGACCAGCTTGAAGAGGGCATAGTCCTGGGGATTTGTGATCCGTGCCTTGTGCGCTATTATCCGGCACACCTCGCGTGTGGTTGTGTGCGGCCTAACGGGCAGCGTTCGTGTCTGCAGGGAGCCGTTGCACTCGTCGGGTATGATGACGCGCAGCACGCTGGAGCAGGCGGGCAGGCAGCTGGAGCGCCACTGCAAGGGAAGAGGGGGATATATATATAATAATAATATAATATAATAATATAATAGCAGTTGCAGAATTGTGAGCGAAAAGGATAATGGGGTTGTCTTTTAATTTCTTTAGAATTTATTTAGTTGTCTTTCTATTTTCCATCTCTTACCTATCGAAATTAATTATAAAATATAGAAATATTAAAGTCAAGCCAAGTAAATAAAATAATAAACAATAAACGAAAAAAAGAATCCGGCTCGAAGGACCACAATTTCACTTATTTGATTGTTTTAATAAGAAAACAAAGTAATATTAAGGTAAATCAAAGTCAAGCAAAGTAAATAAAATAAATTACAATAAAGGACAAAAGGAATCCGGCTCGAAGGACCACAATTTCACATATTTGATTGATTTAATTAGAAAACAAAGGTAAATTAAGGTAAATCAAATATTTGAAATATATTTTAACCGAAAATCATCCGGCTCGAAGGACCAAAAGGTTAGATATTCGATTGATTTGATATTCTGCTTTATTGGCTGCCTTTCTAACAAATTTATTTCTATTCGAAATACTATTTGTTGAATACATATTTGTTTTTTTTAGTTAACAAGTCCATAAATCACAAAGAAGTAAATTCAACAGGCAACCCTCTTACCCCATTTATATTTTCTATTAATTTAAGTCTCTATTTAAGCGTCAAGTCTTTTTAGAAGGTTCCATCTTATCTTAGTTTTCCTACTACTTTTAATTCAAAATCTTAAGTTGCCCCGTCCCGCTCTCATTTGTGGTCGCTACTTACATCCAATGAACCGCTGCCGCTCTCTCCCTCCGAGGCCATGAACGTCTTGAGCACCTGAACGGCACTGCAGAGGGCGGTGAGGTAGTAGCCCGGCTCCCCATTAAGCAACGTTGGCTGCAACAGGCCCCACATGAATTCCGCCTCGATTTCGGCACCGACAAAGCCACATTTGGCCACCACATAGACGAGCACGGGCAGAAAATCATCGGCGCCTAACTGTTGGCCGCGCGGACAGCCGGTGGCATCGAACACCGTCGAGATGACGCACAGGAATAGCTCCAGCTTGTCCAGCGGCAATTCGGCCTCTTGTAGACGCAACAGCAGGTTGGAGATCAGACGCAGGGCGGCATGCGAGGGCGGTGTTACAGTGGCACGTATCCCAAAGTCAACTGCCTCACGATCGCAGGCATAGCGTACATTTTGCGCCAACAGCTGAATATCCTCGCTGCGCTGATAATGATCCACAAAGATCCCGTAGAGATGCTCTCGCAGTGGCAACACCACCAACTGATGCATCACCGTCTCCAGCATGCTGTCCAGATTGAGGAACTCATCCGCCTTGAGGCGACCACGCGCCGACTCCAGCTCGGCATGGAACTTGCCCTCGCCATGCTTCACCAGGTAATTCTTCATGCCGCTCATAAACTGTCGCATGTTGCGCATCACCACCTGTGGTGCCGCCTCGCGGGACTCCTTTGTGCAACAGATAAAGTTCTCAATGTTGCGGGCAAAGGTGGAGCTGGGATCTTGGGCCAGTTGGAGGGTGTAGGCGCGCAATGAGTCGCCGGGGCCGCTGCTCTGGATATTCATCTTGTTGCGGGGGTGACCTGGAAAATGGTGACAGAATTTCAAAAAAGGTTAGATAAGGATAAAAGCAAGGATTTCCCTAGTTTTCAAGACCATCCACACTGAGCACATACCCGAGAGGCACTGCCGCGTATCGGGTTGGGTTATCGGTAATATATAGTGATTGGTAGATAAGGTATAGTAGCTTATATTTCTGACAGAATGAGATATGTTTTTGGGGTCTGGAATCATAAAACTCAAGCCTTCCTAGCTCCCAAGCAAGGACAGCACCCATTCCCATTCCCTTTCAACTAGGAATTTGGCAACTCTCTATGAAGATTCTATCTACCATCCTTTAATCCCAACTCCCCTCTGATCCTTACCAGCTAATAATTCACACAGCAGACGGAGCAGTCGGCGCAGGGTATAGCAACAGCCGCGACTACGACAAAAATCCTCGTCGGCACACTCACAGCCACGTCGATAGCGTCGATAGAGACGACGGCTCTGGGCCTGCAAGCATAGACCGAGGGCCTGGCATTCGACAATATGGGCCATGCACAGCAGTATGTTGCCCTGTTCGTCCAGGTGAAAGAACTGTTTGATATCATAGTGATCACAGGTGTTCTGCTCACCAGGATGGCACTTATCCGTTTCGGTGCTGGCCAACGATGATGCTGACGACGTCGAGGACTCCTCGCCGGCGGGACACTTGCCAATGGCACCCATTATGGAACCGGCCAGTGCCTCAGTCTTCAGTTGTTTCCGATCGATGCGACAATCTTTGAGCACCTGTTGCGGACAGGTGGGTTGTGGCAGGTTGCGGGTACAGCAGGTGGAACCGATGCTCGACAGGCTGCCACTGATCGGTGACTTTCTTGATTTCTTGCAGAGCACCGCCGAGGTGGGTGACAGCGGTGGCCGCTCACTGGCGGGCAGGGCAATGCCCGTCTGTATGTTGTCCACGAACAGCAGTTCCAGGAATTTGCGTTTCCGCTGGGGCTTGGCCCTCGCCGTCTTGCTCTGTGTTTGATTCTTCATTTCCGGTTCATATTCCTTTAGCTGCGGCTCCTTCACAGCATCATCATCAGCTTGCTGATCAAGCAACTGTGTCCTTTGCTGCAGCAGCTCCTCCTCAAAGTCTGCCGAAAAGTAATTGGACTGCGGCGGATGCTCGATAATCTCCCACTCGGACATGATGCTGAGGAACAGAGCCTCCTCGCGATAATGTCGGACATGATCCGGATCGTGAAAGAACTCCTCCGGCTCCAGTCGTTCGATACGCTCCTCGTCCAGGCTGCTCAGCGACTTGGACATGTCCAGGGGCGGGGGCAGGGCAGGTGAATCCGCTCGAGAGTCGATGGGTGAATGCGGGCGGCTCACGGACTGTGCACGCGACGATCTTCTGAACCAGCTCATGGTAGATCCGGTAGCGATTCTTGCCAGCTAAAACAAATTGGCGGAAACGCAGGTTTCTCATCGGCACACGCGACGGCGGCGGCTTGATAAGCGATGGCGTTGGAGTGGCACTAACGGTGGCACACTCTCAATCTGTCTCTCTCTGTACCGATTTCTCTCTCTCTCTGGGTAAGGCTCTTCCTCCTCGATAGTTGCTGCTCTAAACGCGGCCAATGCAAAACTAATTCTGAACTTCATACGCATTAGTTTATAAGACTATCGCATCGCAGCTGCGCCGCTGCCGGCGAACAAAGATAGCAGTGGCAGCGGCGGTTGCAGCGGCGGCAACTGCAGCAACGTCGCTGCAAAATGTGTCAACCCGCCGAGGGGCGACCTCAATTGCCGTGGCCTCCCCCAGGCAGATCTCTCTCTCTCTCCGGTCACACAGGTAGGCTTTTTGTCCTTTTTAAGCGCCCTAATTAGTCCCCGGGAATTTCCGGAAATTCGCGAACCAGGTACAGTTGCGCAAATCTAACTCGATCGCGATTTCGGGTTGGCTTCTCTTAGGGCCGGGAGAGCAATATAATATAATTTAGTCCAGAGTCCAGATCCAGGTAATCGGTGGAAAGCCGTACTTATAGAAGAAACTACCTGAGCAGCGGCACTGATTCATGGTCCGCCTCCGTCGTCGACGTCTTTGTGCCGCACTGCCTCATCGATAGTCAATGGCAGCGAACAGAACAAGTGTGAAAATCAATTACGAGGCAAGCAGGCCATCGGGAAATGCATATTTTGCGAAATAACCGCTAATGTTATCTATCATTATACTTTATATAAACATATATATAATGTATAAGATGCGTAACGCCATACGATTTTTATTGCGGTTTCTTTCAGATTTTACAAACCTTCCCACTTATTTATCGTGTTTTACGTGTATTA